>JAULBX010026941.1:114292-219795 GCA_032358255.1 Heterotrichella gracilis
CGGCCCCCCCCCCCCCCCCCACACCCCACCCACCCCACCTGTATGGCCATCAACAGCGGCCGGTGCCGCGGCTCCACCTCGCCCCCCGCCCCCTCGCACACCTCCAGCGCGGCCCCGCACCGCTGCTGCCCAGACACCACCAGCGCCAGCAGCAGCCATGAGGGGGAGTGGCTGTGGGCGGAGGCCTCGAGGGCGGCGCGGGTGGTGGCAAGGGCGGAACGCAGCTGGCGGGCCTCCGCCTGGAAAGAGGTGGGTTAGGGTTTACCGTTGGAGATTACGTATTAAGGTAGGGGTTTAGGGTTTAGGGTTCTGGTGGCCAGGGCGGAACGGAGTTGGCGGGCCTCCGCCTGAAAAGGGGGGGAGGCTAGGGTTTAGGGAGTGGGGTTTAGGGTTCTAGGGTTGTGGTGGCCAGGGCGGAACGGAGCTGGCGGGCCTCCGCCTGAATGGGGAGGGTAGGGTTTAGGGGTTGCGGTTTAGGGTTTAGGGTTCTGGCGGCCAGGGCGGAACGCAGCTGGCGGGCCTCCGCCTGACAAGGGGGAAATCGGGGTTCAGGGTATTGGTGCACCACCGTAATTGGTTGCATGTAGAGCAAGCGATCATCTGAATGCACAGCAAGTGATCTTGAATCTACAACTTATGACAATCCACTTGATTGTGTGCTAAGGTATGCTACAGGGACAAGGTCCCACCTGCATCAGCGCGCAGTTGTATGCCGCCGCCACGTCATGCGGGTCCAACTCCACTGCCTGCTCCAATACCCGTAGGGCTTCCTCGTTGTGTGCCTGGCGTTCCTGAACGGGTGAGGGGTTGCTTGTGTGTGGGGGAGGGGGTTTGGAGGGGGCTGAAAGGTAGCACATGGATCCAAACTGAAAATATATGCACCGCTACCAACGACTTATGTTGTGTCAACAGCTTGATTTGCAGCGAACCTACACTTCTCAACCCTAAGCGCCCTATACCTGCAGCGGTGGCGCAGGGTGTGCCGCCGCCAGTGCCCCCAGGCTTGCCCCCAGTGCAGTGAGCGCCCTGGGCAACAGGTGGCTGTCTGTGGATCGACAGCTATCAACTGCAGACCTACAGGGCGAGGGGGGCCGGGCGTCACTGCCAGGGGCAAGATGCTCCGAAGTGCTCTTTTTTACTCCGTTACATGTACATATAAAGTAGAACTTCTGGTTTTATCGAGGATTCTCATGAATGTAAATGATAGGTGTGCATGGGTGGGGGCAGCAGGTGGCTCTCTGTGGATCGACAGCTGTCAACTGCAGACCTGGGGGGCAGGAGGAGGGAGGGGAGCCACATCAGCATGGGGGGAGAGGCACATGGGTGGTGGGCATGTGCGAGGGTGGGTAGTGCGCGTTGCCAGGTCGCACGCGTATGCAGCTGCACAATGGTCTGCCAGGCCTGTGATCAATGCTGTTGGTGCCATCGACAGAGGGCCTCCAGGGTAATTGGCACGGCAGCAACTGCATGGGCCAATGTTGGGGTGCCACACCTAGCAAGCGTACCGCCGAGGTGAGTGCGGGAGCATCCCAGTGCAAGCATGCGCGCAACAACACTACACCCGAAACCCCAACCCCGGTCCCTCACCGTGCAACCTCCACCCCTGTGTGAGCGTGGGGCATACGAGTCCAGGCATGCCCGCCCAGACCCTAAACCCTACACCCTACACCCCAGTCCCTCACCGTGCAACCTCCACCGCCTGGGTGAGCGTGGTCGCGTCCGAGTGCAGGCATGCGCGCACAAACAGCAGCTGGTTTTTCACGCTGGCGTCCACCTTGAGCAGGGGGTGGAACACAAGCTGGGCGCGGGGGGAGTCGCCGGCAGCCATCCAGGCCTGCGCATGGGGTGGTAGGGTCTCTGTGTGTGGGGCACGTGGTGCAATACAAATGTAACAGGAGAGCCCTAAACCCTAAACAGGTGTAGTGCAGCTCAGATAGAGGTTTTCAACCCTAGGAAAGGGTGTGCAAAGGGGCTTGCCTGCTGCAAGGAGGGTGTAATCATGCTGGGATGAAGGTTTAAAATGGTGGTGGAGCATGCAGTACCCACCTGAGCCTGTGCGCTCCACTCCTCCAGCTGTGTGCGCTCCGATATGTTGGCCTGCTGTAACGTCACCGCCATGGTCTGGTATTGACCCCCAGTTGCCAGCAGGTAGCACAGGCCCCAGAATAATTGGGGGTCATTTGGAAACTCCTGTGCAAGGGTGCGGAAATCACAGTTTCAGGTTGGGGAGGGTAGTGATGACCCACAATGTTGAGATCACTCACAGGGTTGTGCCAGAGCCAGGCCTTTATAGTGTGTAGGGTTTATCGGGGCCCAAGCCTGTGTAGGGTTTAGGTTAGGGATTATCCCGACCCCAGCCCTGTGTAGTATGAGGGTCTCAGGGGCCAGGACTTGCCCAAATGGGCAAGTGCAGTTGCCAGGCGAGTTGTGACTGTCCAGGGACATGCAGGCATGCTGCCATGCCTTCCCCAACTGGAAGTGCCTACGAGGAACGATCAGCTGCAAACAAAAGGCTCACCTCTGGGAAGGTCCTGGCAGCAAGCAGCAAGCACAATGCAGCTTCGGTGCCTGACTGCTGCGCTTGAACCACCTGCAGAGGGTGGCACAGATGGGGCGATGCACATGCCACTCAAAGAAAGCCATGCCTCATGATGTTGCACAATGCCGGTTCATAAACGGCATGATCACGGGTAAATTTAGTTGGTAAAATATTAACTCCGACTTGCTGCACCAGGGTATATTTCAAAGCACACCTTTCCGCCAGTTGGTGCGCCAAGGGGGTTGAATGCAAGCAGCGTGCCAGTTGCTTTCAGGCTGCTGAGTTTGCTTCTACTTGGGTTGGTAATATCTGAACGCAGTTTATCGAGTCTAGAACGTAAGCTGGCGCTGTAATCCATGGAATGGCGTTCCTCCATTATGCATGCATATATGGGTTTGACGTTGGATGGGGAGTAGGTCCTAGCTGCTGGTCTCCAGCTAAGGCATTTGGTCCTCCTTTCGACTGTGCACCATGGACGTCAAACACGTGTAGTTACACTAGACAACGACCTTTGGTGAAGACTTGGAAACTTCCACGGAAACTACCCAGTCCACTTCCCGCGCAATAGCGTCATAATAACGCACTTGTCGAGCCCACGACCACCTTGGATCCATGGTGGCGATCCAGCTTTAAAGCGACAAGGAAAACGAGGGCAACATAACACTTTGGTGGCACTGCGTTCTACGTCACGCTGCGAACGTCTCTGGTATTTGACTGGGCAAACACACCAGATTGGCAGTCGTATGACAGTTGCATGCCAGCACATGCATGCATGCGTTTGGCCCAAACTTTGGGCGGGACACACTAGTACAACCGGAACCGAACGTAGCGTGACTGCTTTTGGGTTGAAACTCTTGTTGAGTACACTTTAAAAGTAGTAGGAAGCCTTCCCCGAGTGCTTTTTGAGCAAGTATTGTACAGTTTGTGGCACTACTTTGTGATGATTATTCACGTCACCGCCCACCGATCAACAAGCAAGTACGGCAGTCAGTGTGTAGACGGTTCCACCCTTTTGAAAGTGAACTGCAATTAGAACCAGTGCCGATTGTCAAGCAACCCTCAGCCCATCTGGCGTCCACACGCCAGTTTTCCAGCAGCACTACGCGAGTGGGAACGGAGTTTGTGATGCCTGTCAAGGCCGGGACAATTTGAACGCTGCCACCAAGTAGGGGCAAGTCAAGTAACCCACCGAGCTACAATCTTTGGCGGGTGTTCTGGCGCTGATTGCAAGGTGGGTTGCTGGCAGCTACGCAGGAATGGAGTGTGAATACAATGTGATTCGTACTGCCTTTCGAAAAGTCAGGGTGTGTTCACAGCCCAACAGCCCTTCTTGCCCAGGGCTTTTGTGGTTCATAGAACGCATCGGTGCGCTCCGTAGACCTGCAATCCTAGACCTTTGCGTCCCAAAGCTGGGTGTCATTGTTCCACGACCCGTTGCCAAGCATGTGCACATTTGTTGCATGCGTGCCCAATATTCCGCAGTGTCTGACCCCTGCAGCGTACGTCAAGCTTTCGTGCGTTATATTCTACTCAATTGAGTACTGCAACCCTCTTACTCGTTCTTTGTCTTGTGGGTTCAGGCGGCATCACTCATGGCGTGCAGTTTGAACTGTGGTGTGTTCACCCAAGTGGACCCAATTGAGTGCTAACACTGCTTGGGCAGCACTATGCCCAGCACCCACCATGCTTCATCAAGTGATCTGGGTGTCTTTCACCCTCTACACGGTGATAACATTCGCCGTAGGTGCTACAGGATATGACTTTGCCTCCGAGTATGCAGACGCCGCAGGTAGGTGGCATGCTGCAAACTTGAAACCCAGTTTAGTAACTCTGGTGCTGCGGTATCTACTGTGGTAGCCAGTACGCTGTTCAAGATAACCACCAAATGGTATGCACACCAGCCATTGCACTAGCCTATCTCCTCCTGGTGACAGCTGGCACTACCTTTTGCACCCCATCACCGACACTCTCTGCACCCCTTGATAGCAACCCACTGTGCACCCACCCCTTGCCCCTTGCCCAAACAAGCCAAGGGCCGCGTCCACCACCGCCTGAACGCCACAGTACCGTCATGACCCCCCACCCACAAAACCCCCCACCCCCTGCAGATGCGCCTCCCACCGAATCCAACAAGCTGAGCTTCAAGATCCACCGACAAGCCATCCAGGGCCTCGATGGCCGCAACCACGCCCTCCCCAAGGGTATCAACGGGGTGGTCAACCTCATTTCCCACGAATGGCTGCAGATGAATGCCCTGCTGATGGCGCCAACAGACCCCACCACGAGTGCCCCGCAGGCCTCAACAGTGGTCCTCCTGGCGGTAGTCATACACACCACCAAGTTTGCTGTCGAGGCCACTCCCAAGGGGACCCTCAGAAGTAAGTGGATGCGCTTGGACTGGCGGTCCAGGTGTATGGATTTAGGGTTGATGGTTGAGGGTTTGGATGCACTGGCACAAGCGCTCCAGTTGTTTGGGTGTATGGTGTAAACGGGGTTGGGGTTTAAAAGCACTGGGACTAGCGCTCCTGGACCTTAGGGTTGGGGTTGAAGGTTTGGGCCACCCTCAGAAGCAGTGCGCTAGTGTCGATGTTGGCGGCGGCTAGGGTGTTTCAGGGGGAGGGGTGGCACTGCACGCATGCTTGTGTTCACCGCCATGGTCTGCTTGGTCATCACCATGCTGCATGCCTGTGGACATCGCCATGGTATGCAAGTGTGGTCTCATCATGGCCGTAGTCATTTGGAGCAAGGCGAGGGTCACTAGGCCGTGGCCTAGTGGGTTCAGCAACCGCCCTGACCTCCTCTCTCACCTGCAGTCTACCTGAATGACGAGGACATCACGCCTTTCCTCATGTTTGGCCACGGGCTGCGCCACAACAAGGGGGTGCGGCTCACCATCGTGCTGCACGCAGCAAAAAAACGGATGGGCGAGTCGGTCGACTTCTTCACGCGGGACGTGCAGGTGAGGATGAGGGGTAGGGTATAAGACTTCGAGTTTAGGCTTATGTTTTGTGTTTGGGATGTATGCTTGCTTCTCGAAGGTTAGGGGTTAGGTGTCGATGGTAGGGGATGCTGCTGCAGGGTTTAGGGTTTTGCAGGGTCTATGGCCTAAACCCTACCCGACCTCTTCACCCCATGTGTGCAGCTGTCTATGGAGGGGGGCCAGGGTCTGCAGGGGCAGGTGGATGTGAGGCTGCCGGCGACCAACATGACAGGGGGGGTACAGGGGCTGGTGGGGCATGAGTGGGCGGCATCCATCGATGGCGCGCAGGATGTGGCCAAGGTAGGCAGGGGAGGGGCTGGGAGCCAAATACCCTAAACCCGTACGGATCATGTCTGTGATTCACAAGCTCAACCTCCATGGCGCCTCCTTGCTCTATTATCGACTACCATGGCCCCTTGTCCTCTTTTCATGCGCACCACGCGCTCGGATACAGAGCCGGCTGTTGCAGACACACAGCTGGTGCAATACTTAATTGTGCCCAACGGCCCCATGTGGCACCTCTATCCTGCCAAACAATCTGCTCAAATGCCTAAAGAAATTGGGGTTGGGACCGACCGGGACCCCAACCCCCGTCCAGCCACTCATGTTATTCACATGCTGATTCTTGCAGGGCTCCAAGGCCGCAGAACCGGCTGTTCCCATGGACCCCCAGCTGGTGCAGCGCCTCATGGTGCCCGATGGCACTTTGAGCACGGGGCTTCCCCACAACCCGTACCACAATGCCCTCCTTGTGAAAGGCCAGTTTTCTGCCCTTTTCTCCCTGAAGCATGCTCACCTCATGCTGATTCCCGCTTCCCGCAGGGCGCCAAGGGTATGGAGCCGGATGTGCCCATGGACCCCCAGCTGGTACAGCGCCTCATGGTGCCCGACGGCACCTTTGGCACTGGCTTCCCCACCAACCGCTACAACGACACCCTCCTGAAGGAGGTGGACGATGAGAGGGCCAGGGGGCGCACCATAGCCCTGAGGCCCATGGCCAAGGGGGCGAGGGCGTCGATACACAAGAAGGGGAGGCCCAAGCGGGCGAGGCAGGGCGTCACAGGGTAGGGGAGGGAAGGGAGGGGGAGGGCAGAGGGGGGACTCAAGCAAGGGTGGGGGGGAAGATACATGAGAGCGTGAGGGGGTGATGCACAGGGAAGGGAGGATCAAACGTGCGTCCCAGGGAGCGGGTGGTCGGGGCTAAGGTGGAGAGGGCATAGCTGGTGGGGATGGCTGGCCGGCACCGTCGAGCAGTGGAGCGTAGGCACTGTAATGGCGTGCAGCCCTGAAGGGATGCCGCCATTACGAGCAGAGTGCAATGGTGGCGCTACTAGGCAGTGGAGTGCGCTTGCGGCAGCATGTTGCCATCGCCAACAGGCAGCGGAGTGCAATGAGGACCGCTAGTGGCAACGCATGCGCCAAGCACCTGCGCCAGCAATATGGGCGGATCCCGCATGGTGCCAACCGGGTATCCTGGAGGTGCCAATTGGGGATTTCACATGGTGCCAACCGGGGATTTCGCATGCTGGAGGTGCCAACCGGGGATTTCGCATGCTGGAGGTGCCAATTGGGGATTTCGCATGCTTCCAACTGTACAGGTATCCCCTGGTTCGCGGCAGAGGTGGAGATGCATGGGCAGTTGCGCTTGCCTGTAGCTATAAAGACGCTTGCCCAGACACAAGTGGATGTGGATGAGTGTGTCAGAAAGGGAAAGCACTGAGGGGTGGCAACCCGTTCACGCCGCACCTGGTAGGCATGTGGTAGAACAGATAGGTAGATTGTTACAGACATCAGAATGCTAATCTAAGTTCCTTTTTCTTCCTGTAGCTATTATTACTACTGCAATAGGTTTGCACACAGGTTGCTTTGACTGTCGGCGTCAGTATTTATTTATTAAGATTGGAATTGGGTATTTATGAGTCGACCAGCAGTTGGGTGGGTCACGACGAGGCAGGTGGGGTCTGTCAAAAATTCTACTATGATATTTGAAATTTCCGAAAAACTTACAGTACTTTGTTCCAATATTGTGATCAAATATACTGAAGTGCCAAGCAACAGTAGCAACCTGGTTTATGTTTCCCTTGCATACTTATCAATTGACATTTCTTAGGGGTTAGTTATATGCACGATTTGACAATGTATTTGCCATGCAAGGCACGCGTGCTCACAGCGCATTTGTTTGGTCAGTGAACTGCGTGCTTTAGACAGCAAAACTTGAGAAGCAAGACATTCAACTAAGTAGTCATGGTGGCTAATGTGCCACAGCCTTGCTAGGAGCACTTTCTGTCGTGCATTTTGTACTCCCTAGATTGACAGCCAGTGCGTCAATTTTACATATTACAGAGCGTTTGTTCATCATTTTCCTTGGGGCTGTAGGGTACTGTGTTTGATATTCTAAACTAGTCGGGTTTTAGGCAGGAAGCCAGAGCTCAAATTTGTCAAGGTCTTTTTTGGCCAAGGTGCCAATAGCCGTTCCAATCGTCTTCTAGCAGATTCTATGCTACAAGCCACTTCCAGTAGTTTCAGTAACATAATGTGTACAGTCATGGTGTTTCAGCCTCAATTTTTTGCAATGCCAAATCCAATTATCCATATATAAGCAGCCTGCTTCAAGTTGGCTTATGGTGTGTGCAGGACAGACTATCTGACTGTCATGTGCACGACGTGCTAGCTAGCTGCTCCAATGTTGCTACTTTCATGGTTTTTTAAGGGGCCCTCTAAGAGGCCCTTCCAGAAGACTTCTGGGCCAGGAATAATATTATTTCAGCATCATACCGAGGTGATCTTCAACATAGCGTGCACCTAAAATTTAATACTGTGAGTAACGTTGCAGATATTCTAAAAAAGGTACAATCAATCCATGGCCCATGTGGATCCTGGATTTGCATGATGATCACCATGACCAGAGGTCAATCCTGGTGGGCCAGCAATGTTGATATCCGATGGGTTTCCCTGGCCGCCCCTTCAGGTTGCCATCCGATGATCAGCGTCTGACGCTGCCAGCTCGGAGTGATCTACTCAGTCACTGTGGCTACGTAATTGTGGATTGTAATGCAACCTTCTTGCTTCCTCAGGAACTTTCTCAGCATACAATACGGTGGTATGCTTGATGGCACACTGAGGCATAAATTTGGTAACCAAGTGCCACTGCCTCAGTGTGCCATCAAGCATTGTGTAATATGCATGATACAAACAATCAAACAAAAGGCGTTGAACGGAACTTCCAAGCCATCATCGGTGTACCGCTGAAACTGATCGGATAATATTCCTGAATGCAATTAACAAGGTCACCGTGTAAGACTATTGAAACCAAAACTGTGTCAAACTGTAAGTAAGTAAGTAAGAATTTGCTTTCCAGCTTTGAAGCCAGGTTAGCATGTCTGGGTATGCCTCACCCCAGTCCTAGAGCCAAGGCTTAACTAACACTGTTTCCAGTGTGGCAGATGGTGGCCAACCAGTCGACGACGTGCCACTTACCGCACTTTCGTGCTCCCCATTTTAAAACTGTGTCAAACTGTACATGATCTCAAACACTGCATCACATTTAGAACACTACTGAATACTCTATTGTAACAACAACACCTGAAATTGGTACTACCGTCTGCAATTACAAATACTGTTCTGATATCTGATAACATCCTTATGTTCACGAGGTGGCAACTGCCATACCCTCCCTGTGCATCGCTGGAAGCCCACCCTCACCCCTAGCTGAAGCTCTAATAGATAGTATCCACGCCATAGACTACAAACATACACACAAACACAAGGCATTCTCAGCCGGTCACAGACTACTAACCACAGTAGACAAGGCGAGGAGCGCCACGGCCCACTAGCTGTTCCCCAGAGCCCCCAGCGCAGTCTCAAGTGGCGCCAGCGCAAGCCACAGCATGCCAGGGTCGTTCCGGCGCATCATCAGCACGCCACCTGGCGCCCCCCCTCCCCCACCCCCACCCCCATCCACCCCCGTGTCCACTGCAAAGCCAGCAGCCTGCAGTACCTGGGCGGACCCCGCAAAGCGCCCCGCGCGCGCCCTGAAGGCGGCGTTACCCTGGCGTAGGGTTTTGTACTTGGGCTCCCCGGGGGAGTGGAGTATGTTGTGCAGGACGGTGGCCAGGGTGGTGAGGGCAGTGCGACCTTCGGAAGGGTCTGCAGCGGGGAAGGTGGTGGTTAGTTTGCTAATTATATGCAATCCGTAATACAGCCCTGGCTCTGGTGAGGAGCAATAGGGCTTGCATAAGCAGCGCCAAGCAGTTCTTACCAGGCACTGTTGAGATTGCATATATAAGATCCTGCTGGGCCAGGGAGGGGCAAGAGTAAGGTGGAACACGTGCTGGGTTAAAGAGGTTGATAAGCCTAAACCCTAAACCCTAAGCAAACCCCAATCGTGTGCCATGCTGCCTGATTAGTGCATACATGTGATAGTGCGCAGCAGCCATCCACAGTAAAATTGGTGGCCATTGAGCGTGGGACATGAACCCTAATGACCAGGGCCAAACCCTAGCAAGCGGTGAACGTGCATGCCACTTACCGCTGCACTCCCGCAATATGTCCAGTACCCCCCCTTGCGCTTGAACGTATCGCACCACCGAGGGGTCCGCAACGTCCAACCCTTCCACTGGATTGGCTGCAGCGACTGCCTGCAACGCCTGCTGGAGCCTGTCCAATGAGGGCACAGACTCAGCTGCCTGCTGCTCAGATGGTGCTGGCTCAGCTGCCTGCTGCTCAGATGGTCCCACATCAGCGTTGCTTGCCCCACCATACACATCCATTGCCTGCTGATCCACCTCCATTAGCCGGCTGCCCTGCTGCTGATTGGGGTCACATGGGTGCGCATGCGATGACCCATGTGGGTCGCTAGGTGGCATCCCCGCAGCACCATCTACGGGAAGCTCCCCCTCTGCGTTTGAATTCAAATTCAAATCCCCGCGCTCCTCCATCTCCACATCCACATTGGAATTAGAATTCAAACTGTCACCAGGATCCACATGTGTGTCCCCGAGCCTCTCCATAGCCTCCTCCGCAGCCTCTGTCCTGGCATCCCTATGACCCAGCTCAGCTATCTCTTCCCCAGTTTCCTCCTCCCCTTCACCCGCATTTGACTCCCCCCTTGCCGCCGCCAGCCGCGCCTGCGCAGCCGCTGCGGCCGCCGCCCGCGCATCCGGCCCCCCGCCACCTGTCACCCCCGTCAGCTCGCTAAGTGTCATCCCGCTGTGCCTGCTGGTGGCCTCCATCACCCCCTGCGCTGCCCACCTCTCCACCTCGCTTGGCCCCGAATATGACCCCTCCCCTGACAGTAACCCTAAGGGTCCTGCTGTCCAGTCGAAGGCCGCGCACTCCCGGCGCAGCTGGGAGTTGAGGGTTTTGAAGGGTAATTCGTGTTCCGAGTGCACATTGTGTGCCAGCTCGTGGATGAGTGTCTCGCGGATCCTGTCGTACCTGCAAAAGCAAGGTACGACAGGAGTTCGGGTTTTAGTAGGGTTTGGGCAGGGTATGGGCAGGGTTTGAGTAGAATTTAAGCAGGGTTTGTGTGGCCTAAGGGATATGAGTGCACGATGGTGGTGGGGTTGCCATTGAGGACAGGCTGTATAGCATGTGCAAGGCAGGCACACAAAGGGACCGTGCTTGGAAACCCTAAACCTAAACCCTACCCAATGGGCTCTCACCCCAGGGCTGGCAGCTCTAGAGGATGTCAACCCCCTGTGGCAACCCTAATCGCTATATCAAACCCTAACCATTGGTTGCCACCTGGCTGACAGAACGCTTGAAAGCCTTATCAGCCCTAATATCAAGGGGTGTAAGAGTACGACTAACTATACTTTATTATTAGTTATACTCTACAACTAATTATACTTTACAACTAATTATACTTTTATACCCCTTGCTGATCTTGTGCTGTGTGAAAGCAACAACTGCAAAAGATGGGGTTTTCAACTGGTGGCCTAGGCGCATAGGGTGTTCAGCCACAATGCAGGAGGCTGATGGAGCAACACCAGCCCATCCCACTGTCACACCAAGTAGTACGCCAGACTATTCCCAAGCATCGGAGCATTCCCCACCCGTCGGCTGTAGCCATCCCCATCGACGGCCTCCCTTTCCCCGCCACTCACCTCCTGAATCCCCGGAGGTCATCGGTGCGCAGCCTCAAGCTGATCTCTATCCCATTGCCGATGTTCAATCCCAGGAGGCACACCGGGCTGACCCCAACTTTCCCCTCCGGGGGCATCTCACTCAGCTTGCCAACAGCCCACCTGTGATGGTGTCATTTCGTTCACTCACTCTTTCATTGATAGTTGTTTTATTTAATTGTCATTTGTATATTTACTTAATGTCGTGATGAAATTGTCCACAGCCCAAAGGGTGTACTGTAGTCTATTCCCATTTATGTGGCGCTGGCGCTTGGCAGGGGCATGTTGAAAACAGGAGTGCATGTTGCGTGACACTGTTGATGGGATGCATCCCATACGCGGCAGGCATGAGACTGTATTAGACTGTTTCTTTTAATCATTGGAATTGTTGGTGGCATATTTCCATGTATTCCGACAGTGGATCCAGATTGGCAGTCAGCCCTGCACAAGCCGCACACCAGTCACTCCTGTCATGGCACTGCGTGTTCCCAATCCTAAACCCTACACGCACCTGTGTTTTTCCATAATCCCGACAATCCCGGGGTCCGATGCCAGCCTGTGGAGCAGCTTGAGGGCCTCTGAGGGGGGTGGGTGCAGGCCCGGCACCTGCCAGGACTCGTAGGATTGGAAGGTGTAGGGGCCTGCGGGGGCAAGGGACTACCCTAAGTTAGGATGGAGGGTGGAGGGCCCTGTGAGGGGGTGGATTACACTGCTGGGGTCAAGGGTGTTGTGGCAATGGCAACAACACATTAGGTGACAGAGGGACTTCAAGAAAGAAGGACTCCACAAACAGCAAGTTGCAGAAGCGCTCTGAAACCCTAAACCCTAAACCCTACACATTGACTCCAGGGAATAGCAATGTGCGTCAGCTAGCCAGCCATGCTATGCCATTGCCGGAACCCCCCCTTCCCCTACGTCCCTCCCCACACCGTTGGCAGGCCCCTGCAGCACTGGGCAACAGGGTATCCAAGCATTTACGCAGTTACCCCTCAAAGTGTAGACAGGCAATTGGCCCAACTCCCCTTTCCCCCCCACCACACGTGAAGGTCACGCCCCTCCCTCCCCTCCCCAGCCCCACCCAAAGGCAGCACCCCCCCCCCTCATCCACCCCACCACCCTGCCCGCACCCCACCTGTAGGCAGCGGCCGCGCCCCCACACCCCCTGCCCCTCCCCGCCTGCGCGCCGCCTCCCGCCTCAGCTCATCCTCAAACCCCCTCAGCCCTGGTAGGTCCCTGCTGCTGCGCACAGCCGAAACCTCCTCGGGGGTGCTGCCCAGCACGCGCAGCGACATGCCGGGCTGCAGGCCTGCGGGTGGAGCATGGGGTGTGTGAGGGGGTGCTGTGGGTGGTGGGACGGGTGTGTGGGGTGTGTGTTGGGGATGTGATGAACGAAGGGGTTTGTGACAGTAGGAGGTGAGTGTGGGAGCGAGCAAGGTGAGTGTGTGGTGGGGGCTTCACCTCCCCTATACCACACCACACGCTTACCCCCCACCACACAGCCCTGCTCTGAGGGTTCAAACACCACACCAGGCCTGCAACCCATATTCCAATACACTGCGCAGTAGCTTATTTGTCTCATATTAAAACAATAACCGCCCCGAAACCCAGGGTCCTGCATGCATGCATATGGGTGGTCCACTCACCACACAGGGCGGGGGAGCCATCAGGGTCCTGTGAGGGGACCAGGGGCTTGGCCCTGCCGGGAACAACTATCTTCACAGTTTCGAAGGCGGCCCCCGTCTCGGCAGCAATCTCCTCGCCCAGCTCGCGAACTGTTTTGGACAGACCTCCGGCAAGAGCATAGGTTTTGCCGCGAAAAGTAACGGAAAGCGAGCCAGGCACCGCAGGTGCGGGCTGTTGTGGGTCAATGACAGTCATGGCCAGGGACGGTTGAGCTGTAATTTCCTGAAAGGATTGCAGTTGTCTGTTCTAGTTTAGGAGTCCTGAAACACGGAAGGGGCTAGTAAATAGTATAACCACGACTTTCGTTTATCAATTCCAACCTCAAGCAACACCGTTTCTGTCTTGCCTAGCTTATAAGTGCACAGTTCAAACGCACACGCTCTATATGTAGGTTCTGGAACAGGTTGGTAGAGGGTGAAGTAACCCACTTGGGGGGCTGGTGACTAGCGGACGCTGCGTGCGACACGTGGACAGCCTTTGTAGACTTTGCAGAACAGAATGACATTGTTTTGCACCCCTCAACCGGCTTCTTATGGGGATCTTGCCAAACGCTTCTATGGTACACATATCGTCGTTGATTTGAACTGTTCCTTGGTTGGCTTGGACATTCCGGCAGACATGCCGTCGCGATCGCAAAACTAGTCCACAATGCACTGTTTGACTCGATGAGGCCCAGCAACAGCGGCCAGACCTCCTTGCGAAACACTATTTGCTCTTAACCTGCCTGCACCTGTGAGGCACTACCACGCGTGCCTCACCTCACACGCCAACCTCCTCAGCCACCCCCCCCTACCACCACCCGCAGCTGAAGCTGTTGACAGCAGCATCACTGCCATTCAACTGTATCACACCAGACCTAATCATACGTTTAAAGAGCTTCACCACTAAAGGGGCCACGTCTTTGTCATACTCATCATGCTTCTACGCACTGTCCTCACGCTTGCCCTGGCAATAGGCATAGCCATGCTCGACCAGCCTCGTAGGAACGGCCAAAAGAACCTCTGCTGTGGACACGGCACTTCACACGTGAAGTTTGCACAGCTTTCAGCAAGCCTCCAGTGGCATGTAGGCTCGGGTTGCAGTCCTGCCAGAGTGGGCCGCGCTTCAAGGTATTCAAAGGTGTGTGCGTGCGAGTTCTATTTCCACCAGGTGATTGCAGTGCGTTTTCTTGGTCCCAAGACTCTTACCCTTGGTTGCAAGAGCCCTCACACCTTTGTGCATCCCACTGCAGCCAATCTATAGACCACCCCTCGTGTGCGTGTTCAAACAGCCTCCTCCAGTCAGGGTCGTATGACTACCATGGCCACTACCCTAAACCTTAAACCCTAAACAGGAACCAAGGCCTTCAGGCGCACCAGTGTATACACACTGAACCCACCGCACACACCTACAGCTGCCAGAGAGGCTTCCAGGCGCCCGTACACACCATTGCTGGAAGCGGTGTACACGGCCAAGCAGCAACCAGGAGGGCACCTGTCCACGCGCAAGCTGCTCACACAGGTATTGTTTGTTAACAGTCGCACTGCGGTGTAACAAATGCACATACAACCACCATACCATGCGTCTGTCACTGTGCACAGTGCCGCGTTAAAACCGTGCTTGGCCTTGTATGAGTGCCACGAGCATGCCTGGATTTTTGCCTACTTGGTGCATCGCCTAGGGCCTGCCCTAAACCCTAAATCCTGATCAACTGAATAGTCTCCACGCTGCAGGCCCTGCCGTCTCTACACTGCCGGTCAGCAGCGCTCCAGGCGCACATGGGTGCCACATATACATCCAGCAGCACAGCCATGACACCATCCACGCCTCACCCTCACCTCCGCATTCTGCCACAACGCGTACCATTATCTCACTCCCAGTCCCACCCAACACCGGGGGCACTAGCTGTGTGTGCCCAGCCACAAAACCCCAGCCCCGCTGTCCTGTTGGCACCCCTTGCCCCGCCAGCTGTCGGCACGCCATCAACACATGACAGCATCACAGTGGGAGCTGCCTCGACGCCATGTGGACCATCGCTTGGCACCCCGTGGCCAGCACCTGCAGCAAGGACAGCACTGCCGCCACTTGGTGTCACCAACACAGCACCCCGCGCACTGCCATTGCCACATGCCAAGTCAGCAGCAACGCCAGGTGTCAGCAGCACAGCGTCACAAGCGCAGCAGGCGTTGCAATGTGCATTTGGGGGTGACAAGCATGCATGCATGCAATTCTTGTCACCCCATGTATCTAGCGACAACGCATGCGGGCCACATGGCTTGCCCGCCACATGTCATGCGGGCCTATCCCCCCCTAGAGCCAGAGCCACTCGTGTGAATCTCCATGGGGCCCGTCTGGTGCATGCGCCAGCCGTTGCACCCCGAACATTCAATATGATCCATTGGAAGACACGGCGCAGAGCAGGGGACCACCACATGGAGTGTGCAGCGGTACAGGCCCTGCTGCAGCTCGCTTATCATTGATCAATAATTGTGTCAGATCTGACCTCCACAGCTGACAGCAAGACCTCCAAGACACAGTGTGCGCTCAAACTGATTGTGGTCTGACCATGAATGATTCGTCAATTGATACGTATTTCAGTGATATGACTTGCAGCTCAATTACATTTGCACCGCGCATTGCTTTCCAACAAATTATATGGCATACATGTTCACCCTGGATGGGAACCCCATATGCTGCAAGTTACCAGCCTAGTATGTGCGTCCCTTTTAAACCTTCTACCTGGTGGAATGCTGTACACAGCAAGGTCACGCACCACTTCTGTGGCCCAAAATGCGGTAATGTCAACTCAATCGTTCAGATTGGCTGCAAATACATCTGAAAGAAAGAAAAGAAATGAACATACCGCCCCCACAAACGGCGGCTAACCATATACCAGCAATGTTGGAAAACACAGATTATCTATCATACTATTAGGCAGGGCAGCAAGCAGTGGACAACATTGCATGGCGATACAGGTGAGAGGATTGCGCTAAATTGGTTCTAGGCAACGTCATCGAGCAATGCTTGGCGAATGCCATAATGTTTCCTCAACTTCCAGCTCAACTATCTACATGTACAATCCACCCAGGAAATCCAACTATCAACTACCAACCCAGCCCTCAACGGTCATTGGGGTGGCATGTGTCCCAGAGGGGCTGTGCTCAGTAACCCCAAGAACTTGCGCAGCTCCAGGCGACACCATCAGGGTTTATGGCTAGGGTATGTAGCTGACTGAAGCTGCCCAGACCACTACAGCTGTGCACCCCCCTCACGAACCAGCACCCCCCCAACTGCACCTCCAAGCAATGCCAGCAGGGTTTACAGCGTGTAGTGCGCAGCAATGCCAATCACAGTGTTGCCAACCACGCTGTTGCTGCGCATACCACTCCGGGTGTGTGGGGTCCCCCCAAAACCCTAACTCTTAACCCTATTGCCAGCGCCCGCCCCCGACTGACAGCCTCTTCTTTGCCATGGAGGGTGGCAGCGCGGGTGTGGCTGACTCGCTGCGGGCGATGGGCTTGGGGGCGGGTACGGGTGGCTTGGCAAAGGTGGAGCTGGTCCGCCTCACGTTGGTCTTCATCTCCACGTTGTGGTCCCGGGCTGACAGCGGCATCCTGGGGATGTAAGCATGCACATGTCAGGGATTTCAGGGTACATCAATATACTTTACTATGGTCACGTCAGACGGGGGCATCCAGCAGGAATCACAATTGTAGGGTGGCATCTTGGGGACAAACTGACAAGTGGACTTGTGCTGGGGCATGTGCCATGAAGGAGTCAGTCAGCAGTCAGTCAGCATACACGCAGAAGGAGGGGGCACAGCAGTAAGCTCACGCCATGCATGCCCACCTTGGTGTGGAGGGCTGCGAGGCTGTCACTGGGCGCACGCATCTGGCAGTAAACGACCCCTCGTATGCGTCTGATGCCCGCCCCTTGCTCACCCTGGCTGCCTGTGCATTGGCGGTTTGCAAGGACAGCGGGGACAGGGAGGGGACCTTGGGCCTCTGCACAAAACGATATAACAACGATATAATAATGTGTTATACAAAAAAATGGTTATACAGCGCCAGGACAGCACTTGGCGCCACATATGCAAGGCAAACTTCTGTGTTTATAGTGCAACTTGGAAGGCGTTTCTAACTAACATTCATCCCTTTGTACAAATTATTCAAGACATTTTGTTGTATGCACACATACCTTGGAGACGCTGCCGGCTGGCGAGGGTGCCCGCGGCGAGGCGCTCCCGCTGTGCGAGGGCGATGCCTGTGCTGCCCTGATGCGCGACAGGTCAAGGGGCAGCTTGTGCGCGCGGCTGGCGGTGGGGGGTGCGGATGGGCCCTCAGAGGAGGTGGATGTGCTGGTGGAGGGGGAGGCAGCGGATGCGCCCAGCACCTGACACACCACACCAAGCAGCGTCAGGCGCCACCCACATGCCTTGGATTAGACTTTTGAAGATCGGGTCAATTCCTGAATGGGGGAATCCCACCGCCGTTCCACCCGTATGTGCTCCACATATAGCCGAGCATAGATTCCCCCCACACCAGGCACGAATGCACTCATCACAAAATCCATGTTCTTTGCCACCTGTTCAGACACATGCATCCCTACTTCCACCCCACCGCCACCCACCCGCAGCTCCCCATTCTCCACCTCAAGCCTCTCCACCCGCATGCGCTCAACATCCAGCCGCCGCCTCAGCTCCCCCAACTCATCCTGGCAGGCCGCCAGCTGGCGCTCAGCCCTCGCCTTTGCCTCTCGCTCCTCGAATATCGCGCTGCTTTCACAGTTCTTCTTGGCCTGGCCCAGGGTGATCTCGGAAACCCTGCCGCCAAACCCTAGCGTGCTCACGCTCTCGCCATAGGACGTGCCCTGCACACATGCATGAGATCTCAGAAACCCTCTCCAGAAACCCTAGCATATTCTGCCACGCTCGCATGTGCTCACCCAGCACAGGTGGTGCCGCGGGGCATGGTGCCACCAAAAATCCATCGCCCAACACATCCATTAACGCATTGCTGCTGGTCTGTGAGGCAACACTCCAAGCTTTAGCTGCTAATGGCAGGGGACAAGAGGCAATGGTATCTTCATCCGAACCAGCATGTAGTTTGATGCAGGCTGCGAGCGCTCGTTTCTGGATAATTACAATATTTTTTCCATGTCCTTGTATCTTGAGGAGGTCATGTCTGAACGCTTTTGCAGTAGCACATTTACACCTAGGAATGTTTAAAAACCTTTTAACACCAATCCCCAGCAACCACGCACTGCGCACCTCTGGCGCCACGTGGATGAACATCATCGCCTTAGCTTGGCCGCTCAGCGAGTCCTGCAGCAGCTGCGTGAGCTTGCTGTTGCGGAAGGGAACGTGCGCGGTCTTGGCCGCAAGCGCAGCCATGACATCGCCCAGCGCGCTCAGGCTGCGGTTGATGTGCTTGGCCTCCTCTAGACGGTCCCCGGTGGCCTCGCTCTTGCCCACGCGCTCGCTGCCTGCACATGGGAACCAAAAATAAACAAATGGAAAAACACAAGAAAGTACATACTTTATGGCAAAAGCATACTTCTTTCTTTCGAAAGTTTGAAAATTGACACTAAGAATAGAGGAGTAAGATGTGCCTCCTCATGCGTTGAACCCACCAAGATTTGGATCAGCAATACCAGTACGCAAAGGCCAGTGCAAGGCAGACTGCCCTACTGGCTTTAATGCTAGACCGCATGTGGCTGACCAAGCAATTAACACCTCCTCACCCGCCAAGTCAATGAGGTGCAGGCAGCCATGTGACCGCTCCCCCGTCACGCTGCTGTAGCCATCCACCAGCACCGACAGCACGCTGTGCGACCTGCTGGAGCGCTCGTTCATCTTGGTGCCCGCCACAGCCCGGTTGCGCATGCCCACCTCCATAACGTGCATCACGTCCTCGGCGCCAGACACGTCAACCTGCAGCAACAGTACCCAGTATTGGTCAAGCGGACGTACCAGGGACCACCTGACCTGTTGCTTGAAAACTGGGTGGGGCGTGCTGCCGTGGCGTGACGTGCCAGCTCATGTGCGTCCCATGTCTATGGGAATATTTTCTGCTATACCAATCTAGGTTATTGCAATCATATTGGGTAGGTTAGGCAGACACAGCATTCCAGAGAATTTTGCCTGTCTGCTCATCTGCCCAATGTATCTGGGTATGCATGTAGCCAACCCACCCACCCACCTGGATCGCCTCTGGCACATTTAGCCCGCTCCTCTCCGTTGATCGGATGTCCAGTCGCCGCTGCTGGTCCTTGTCATCCACCAGCAGGTCGCGCAGCTGCTCGTTGTAGATCTCAAGCAGCTGCACCTTGATGTGGTACTCAACCTGGTGCGGGTGGGGACAGGGGTGGGTCACCAGGGGTGGTTATCATGACATGTACCCAAGGGCTTGCGGACTCATTGGGCGCAATGTGGTGCTTGATTTCACTGAGATGACTCAATTTGAGTGCGTTCAACCTATAATGATTGAAACTGAGTTGTATATCAGATGTTTTTTGGGGAAAACTTGTAATTTTTAATCCTGCAAATCGTTAATAAAGTTCCTTTTTCAACCTTTTTCATTCACACCAACCACCCCGCCTGCACACCTCCTCCTGGCGCTGGTCCCTGATTGCAAACAGGTCGTCCAGCGCGCGGAAGTTGATGCCCCGCCCCTCGTACTCGCTGATGTTGCTGCCGCTCATGGTGTGCGTCTTGCCGGACCCAGTCTGGCCGTACGCAAAGATGCACACATTGTACCCTGCAATTAGCGATGTTTAAAGAGGGTTGGGGACATCCAAGAACGCATGCGGTCATGGTGTATGGCCTGCCTAGCAAACCTGGGTGTCAGCTTGTGCAGGGTGACTGCTCATCTGGCTGTTGCCGGACGCATGGTGACTATACTAGGTATACAGCACACAGCTACACCTCTGAGGTGTAGACGCTCACCACCCTCTGCCCAGCCGTGCAGGTGCATGGCATGTTGCCGATGTGCAGATCATGATGCAGTGATCAGCATGATCCCCATGTGCAGACTTGGAAACGCGCTCAAACAAACAGCTTTTTGAAATTTTCTAAGCATTTGTCTCCGACCCCATGCTAATGCCCATGCTGCTTGCCCTACCATCCAGTACTGATCTGATGAGCGGCTTTGTGTCCTCGTACACATCGGACTGGGAGGCGCTGGGGGAGAACACCTTGTCAAACTTGAAGGTCTTGCGCTGGGCGGACTTGGGGTTGTAGACGGCCAGGTCGGCGTCTATACCCACCTGGGAAAGAAATGAGGGAACAGGTGGGAGGGAAAACATAAACAAAAGGGATAAAATACAATAGAACAAGAGGAAAAAGCAGGCTGACAAGGGCACAAGAGGAAGGTACACTGCAGCCACAACAATTTCCGCCTCCATACCCCGCATGATATAGAGATGAAAGATGAAGGAGCAGGGTGATATCCAAGGCTGAACTACAAGCAGAGGGGATACAACAGTCCCCAGTGTCCATCCCCACCTCCACGCAGCTTGGCGCCTGGTCCCCGGTGCTGCCCGCTGGCCTGACCCGGCAGAACACGCGTATGTTCCCCTTGAGGTCCTGGATCTCGTTGTACATGCGCATGTTCTCGGACACCACCTGCTTGTACTTGGCCTCGTGCACACGCAGCTCAGTCACCTAGGACACAAGCTCTCAGAATAAGTCAAGTATCAACACTTTTGTTGGTTACCTACATAAAATTTATGACACTTGATGGTGTTTGACGTTGAGACCACACAAGGAACCGGCTGACAAACATGATACTAAAATTCTCTTTATGTAGAATTGCTGCTAACAATAACAAGGAGTCATACATAGCTGACCGTGCATCCAAACCCATTGCCAGGCGCTGCTTTGGTTCCAGGCTTTAGGTGAACCCTCAACAGCGCTTACCTCCTCTTGCAGGGAGCCCACCTCCCTCTCCAGCTCCGTGCACCTTGCCTCGCTGATGCTGATGGCCTCCTCGCGCCGCTCAACCTCTGCCCGCATGGCCTGCAGCGCGCGGCCGAGGTCGTGGTTTGCCTGCTCAAGCTCCTCTACCTGCGCCGCTGTGCGGCCATCAGGGGCACCTGGGAATGAGAACATGGAATGCCTTTGATAGTCGCTTAAAAAATGGTATAAAATGCTCGAGTGGATTTAATTCCTTTGTTTTTTCAAGAGATGCAGAAGTTGCATTTTTAAAGCCTCAATTGACAGTTATTATGGGGATTTTAGTACACATGTCAAGGAAGCATGCATGCCATGCCTGCGGGTGTGCACAGCCGACCAAAGTGCGATGGGTCACAGCTCAAGCGATGGGTAACAGCTACAGCCACATGGTACAGTGTGAGTGTGAAATCAGCACCCCTACCTCGTGGCGTTCCCGCCTTGATGTCACTAAGGTCCTCCTGGATGTTGGTCACCTGCGCCTCAAGCTGCCCCACCCGCTCCTGCAGCCGCTGCCGCGCCTCCTTGGCAGACCGGATCTCCCTCTCCTTCACCAGCAGCTCCTTTTCATACCGCTGCATCATCTCATTCAGGACCGTCTGGAACACTGGGGCTGCCACGTCTGCTCGCGGGGACGCCCTGCTTTCCCTGCCTGCGCCCCCCTTGCCAGAGATCATGCCGTCTGCCATGAGGGAGGAGGTGGCCTGTTTGACCAGCCGCGTGACATCGCTGCAGCTGCCGGTGCCATTGGAGGGGTCGTTGGCCACTATCTGCTGCGCCATGCTTTCATACTGCTCTGGTGTCGTTGCCTGCTGCCCTGTGGTGGTGCCCAGGCCCTCTGTCTGCAGGGGCGTCAGCTGCAGGGGCGAGGGGGGTTTGGGTGGGGAGTTGAGGGGCCTGCCATCCACGTATGCCTTGAGGGATAGCAAGCACTCTGTGACTTTGGGCCTCTCCTCCCAGCTCTCTGACTGCACGTCAGACAGGGTGAAGACCATCACCCCAGGGAAGTCGGCTGCAGTCAAACTCTGGATGAAGTTGGTCACATTCTCTATGGCAAGCCGGTACCCAGCGGTGGGGCTGGCTGCTGCATCGCCACCAACAACCTGCCAAAGCACGGCTCAAGTCAGGGTTGGAGCTTGATACACAAGGCTGCTACAATAGTGTTCACCAAGGGGCATTGGTTGCATACCAGTGGGGTGCAGCACCTACCTTGACAGAGCCTGGCTTGAGGGTGTTGAGCAGCTTGCACAGCACCACCCCGTCCCTCAGCGCTGCCCTGAAAGCGTGGTCGGACGTGGTTGGCACGCTGATCCCAGTCAGCCCCTCCACCCAGCTGGAGGCCACTTTGCGGTGGTGCTGTGCAGCGATGTACTTGGAGTTGGCCGCTGCATTGGTGGGAGCCTGCAGGCTAGGCTCCGGCAACTGCTGGTAGACTGGGGTCAAAGGGGCATCGCTCTGTGTTGAAAACAAGTGGTTGGGGTGCTTGCATCGGTGTATTGCGGGTTGTATCTTATCACTTGTATCTTGGACTAGCCCTACCTCGTCGACTGGCGACAGCAGGGCGATGGCTGCTCGCTCCTGACCTCCCCTGGGGGTGAGAAACACATCGCCGGCGGGTGAAGACACCTCGTTTGCACTCATCTCTCCCGTCTGCTCGCTCCTAAAGCTGCGCCTAGGCGTGCTAGCACCCTCAACGGGTGGGGGTTGACCGGAATGACAGCTACGGTTCTTGCCCTCCCAGTACCAATAGCCCTATCCAGTGTGACACCGCAAACACATGGCACTAGCTAGGTTCAACCAGGAAGACCCTCTTGCAGCGCTGCTTGGCGCCTGTTGTTCTGTCAATGCAAGTAATCAAAGCGTATTCTATTTGACCAGGTGTCGCCAGAGAGACTTTGAATCAAGGGAGGCATAACATTATCAACCCGGTTTCATTTCAATGTTAGGCTCCCCTTGATTTGTTTGGGTTCGCGGGGGTCCGTTTGCTTTTTCGCGAGCAAAATATATGCGCAGGTTTTTGCCACAGAAAGCACCATCGAGCCCACCTCGCAACCGCCTGATGAGCACTCTGGACTCCTTCGTGTTGCCCCCATCTGACGTCTGCTGACTGGCGCCTTTAGATCCTTCGACTTGCTCGCGGCGCATCTGCCAGGAAGCACCCAACAACCTTTGGGTTAGGCATACCAGGTTTAGCCAACATAAGCTTGGATCCAGCTTTCCACACACCCTCGGCGCGTGGGTGATTCACCCTTGAAAGCTCACTAATCAAGCCGCAAGCTCGAGTTTTTGTTGAGTGGTTGGTTCACATCACAAGCTGGGATGTCGGACGGCTTGCAAGTGAGCCCATCGGAGCTTCAGTTCCGATTTGAGCTCCGGAAGAACATCCCAGTCACACTCGCCCTGACAAATACGGGAGGGGAGCGGCTGGCCTTCAAGGTCAAGACCACAGCGCCCAAGAAGTACTGCGTACGCCCCAGCTCGGGGTTTGTGGAGCCAGGTTCAACCAAGGATGTGCAAGTTATCATGCAAGCCCAGCGGGAGATGCCCCCCAGCTTTGCAGACTGCAAAGACAAGTTCCTGGTGCAAAGCGTGAAGGCCTCGCCCGACGCCAAGGACGTGGCCCCAGACCTCTTTGACACAAACAAGAACAAGGACGTGAAGCAGGCCAAGCTCAAGGTGGTGCTCCTGGGGCCAGCTAAGCCCCCCTCACCCGTCCCTGAGGGCGTGGAGGAGCCTCCATCACCCGTCAGCGTGGAGAATGCAGCCTCCTCCGCTCCATCAGCAGCGGGTGTGGCCACTGGGGCTGCCCTGGGTGCCACAGCAGAGAAGGCAGTGAGCCTGCAGCAAGAACGCAACAAGCTCAGGGAGTCCCTGCTCAAGGCGGAGAAGGACAAGGAGGATATCTTGAAGAAGGCTGACGTGGCTGTGGTGGGTGGGAGGAGCAAGGAGGTTGCGATCACACCAAAGGGGGGCTTCACCATCATCCACTTGCTGCTGGTGGCCATTATCGCCTTCCTCATCGGCCACTTCACGTGAAGGGGGCACTCGCCAGTCAGTGCAGTTGACTGGCCGTTGCTGCTGGGAGGGGCATCAGCACGCGTGCGTGTTCATAGCAGAATGACTTGCAATGTTCTCAACTGGCTTTGATACCCTAGGAACGTTTGGTAGCTGTGTGCCTGTTCCTTGAACAGTGGTGGTGCGTCCATGTATGCTGAGCTTTGAAACGGTGCAAGTGTGTGGGTAGGCCCTTCTTCAGTATCTCTCCTGTTTTGTTTGAGCTATTATGGCATTCTGTGTGGTTATATTCCGAGGATGCAGCTGCAAAACTTGTGCTGTGCTTGCCAAGTTTGCTTACATACGCTTGCCAACGACCATTCAACAGCAATGCTTTTTCCAGTGGCAGGAGCAGTCTACTGGCTGCTCACTATAGAGAATCTTTATGAACACGTTACTAACACACAGAAAAACAGAGCCATGACAATCTGATAAAGCGTTCCTCATTAAAACACCGATTGACGCTGACAGCACAAGTGTTTGTAACCAACATGACCAGAGCTCTGAACGCCCTTGAGCGTCCTGTTATCGCGTGTGGCCGTTGCTGCCATAGTCCACTGCATCCGACCCAAACATCCGCTCCCCGCGGGCGCACAGGATGAAGAACAGGCTGCCCAGCACCGCCTGCGTGGCTGCTGTGGCAAAGGCTAGGTACCAGCCGTTTATGTTTTGGCTGCCACCGCTGTGCTCCAGCATGAAGCCTGTCAGGGCAACACCTGCAGGCACCACAACAGTTGCCTATCTGTAGAGAGAGGAGAAGTATCACACATTGCATAATGAGTCATTTCTGCATTGCAGACCAGCATATATATAGCAAGAAAAGAACTTGAAACCACAAAAAGAAGACGGGAGGAGGAGAAGTGCCACACATGCAGAACGAGTCATATCTGCAAGATACGCAGCCAGCATTATTTAAGGTTCAATATTCTGAGGGTAGGTCGTCTGCGTGCACACTGCCAGTTGGGTCAAGTAAGAGCCCAAACTGCCTTGCACACAGAAGGTACGCACACAGACTGCAGGTGACCACTGGTATTTAACAACCGCAAGGATATGCAATGCTCTACTGGGCACAGTTGGTGACACACCCCAACAGGGGCGCGCCACACCCAGGGCTTGCCGAATGAAATACTTCCCCTCTGCACACCCCAGTTGCCACAAGCGGCCGTACCCCCAGCCCCAACTCCCCGCTCACAGCTGGCATCCCCAACAACTCATCCCCCATCACCCACCTATCACGCCCGCCAGGGTGCCCGCAGTGTTGGAGATGCCCATGACCACCCCCGCGTACTTGGGGGCGATGTCCATGTGGTTGACCGAAAAGCCCCCCCGGGACAGCCCGCACCAGCCCAGCACCATGGAGGTGAACGCCACGCCCCACCACACCGTGTTGGCGGAGGGCATGAGCATGAGGCTCACGGCGGCGCCCCAAAACCCTGCAGAAAGGTTTCACAGTGACCTTGGTTACATGCGTACCGATGCAGCCAGGGCCCGGGTTCCTGGCTGCAAGGGGGGGTATTGTTTGGCCCATCACCCTCACCGCACGCCTGGGCATGGGGCAGGGGGGTTGCATGCATGGAGGTGGTGCGCCAAGATGAGTGTTCCCGCCTGGCTGTGGTTTAGGGTTTTGGCAGCCCAGCTAGGGTTGTAATCATCTTGCACACGGATTTCACAGGGTGGTGCCGAACGGTGATGCAGTTGCTTGCCCGCCACCACCAACACCATCACCATCACCATCACTGCCACCATCACCACCACCGTCAACAACACCCACCTAACGTGTTGATCATCTTCCGCGCTGATGCCACTGGGTAGCGGTGCCGGTTGATGAGCCAGTCGCCTGCCCACCCACCAATGTTCGATGTTGCAAACATGACGAGGTATGGCAGGGTTTTGGCTGTGCCCAGCGACGCCAGGGGTGCACCCAGGACTTTGTCAAAGTAGGTGGGCAGCCAGTTCATGACAACGTAGAAGGCATAGTGGAAGGTGAAGTTGTTGAGCTGCGGCAAGGTTGGGATTGGATAAGCGAGGGGTGGGTGGCAATTGCGGGTGGCAATGGCAGTGGTGGGTGAGATGTGGATGGGGAACAGGCACCCATGCACCCACATGCCACAGCCCCCATCCACATAGAGCTAGTAGCCAGCAACTCCTACAAATGGTGCTCGCATGAATAGGGAATGTACAAGCCTAGGGCAATGCATCACACCTACCACGATGGCCCATATCGCCGGGTGCATCAGGATGCGGCGGTAGGGCGTTGGCTGCACCCTCCCCTTTGAGCCCCCCGCTCCCCTCAGGGGTTCCATGGCGCTCACGGGGATGCGGCCGCTGCTCTCCCTGGGATGGAATGGCAATGTTAGGGGCACGCAGATATTCACAAATGGCCGAGAAAAAAAATCATGTTGCATTGAGCTGATGTTCATGCTGAATGCGCAGATTACGCATGCACCTACATGGTAACACGGCATGACCCACAGACACGACCCTGTTGCGCATGAATGGGTGATGTTCCTGTGTGCGCATTGCTTAAATGGGATCGCCCCCCTCCCCCTCACCTGTGCTGCACATGGCGGTTGACCCACAGCCACAGAAGCACCCAGCAGTAGCCCATCACCCCGTTCAGCCGCAGCAGTGAAGCGGGTCCCAGACGGGCAGCCATCCCCGGGAGCACCAGCATAGCCAGCGCAGAGCCAAAATACATGCCCGAGGTGGTGAGAGAGACTGCCCGCGCGCGCTCGTTGGGTGGGATCCACTGCGGGGCGGGGTTGAGGGTTGTGCACAGGTTGGGAGGTGTGGTGCGGGTGCAGAGCATTTTGTCCAGGTGATGGCATGGCGGCAAGCATGGCTCCGCATTTTATGTGGCTTCTGCAATGGAAGTGGATGCATTTTGGGAACAGAACACCATGCTCAGTTGACAGACAGGGGTCTTAGCTATGATATTGAGACGCCAGAGTAATACGTCAGTACCACTGAAACCCCACCCAATGCAGACAAAGCGTCATCAGAGCATGGTGTGCAGTGGTGGGTGTGGGATTTACCGTGGCAATTGGCCTGAGTAGTGCGCCTAGATACCTCTTATTTTTAGTTTAATTTGTACCTTGGAGAGAACTGTGTGTATGGCCGGTATGAGGAAGCCCTGCGCCACCCCCACGCATACGCGCGCTGTGGCGATGGCGTGCGTGCTGGCTGCAGTGCCAGGGGTGAGTATGGAGGCGGTTGACCAAAGGAGGAACGAGATGGCCAGCATGGTGGTGCCACCCCACCGCTGCGCTGCCATACCGCCTGGGATCTGGGTGCAGGGGAGGGGGGAGTGGTTGCCTAGCTAGGGTTGAGCCGGTTGCAGGGTGATTGTTGCTTCTTTGTGACCAGTGTGCATGCAATACTGCCAAGTGACAACTGGGCTGGTCAGCACAACCCAGGTCAGGTGCTCTAGATGGCTCAGAGTTGAACACTACCCCACTAGGCCTACCCAAGGAGAGAGGACTGGTACCAGGGTAGCGCCCACAGTGTACCACTGGTAACATGGAGTCCTGCTCAGAATGCACACTACCGTATTGCACACATGCATGCATATGCACTGGTAGTTCTTCAAGTGCACATCAACGGTACTGCACAAGTGCATGCAGATGTGCCTCCTCACCTGTGACACGCCATAGCCCCAGTAGAAAGCGGACAGCACTGTGCCCTTGACTGCCTCGTCCACCCCAGCGTCTTTGGCCATCGCAGTGTAAGCGATGGAGAAGCCAGTGCGCTCAACATACGCTGTCAGAGTGGCCAGGAAGCCAGCGAACACGATGTAGTACCGAGGCTCGAACCGGAACTTGGGCCGGACCTTGGGGGCGTCCAGCTTGGAGCCATAGTACTTGGGGCCTGCCACGGCTGTGGGCATCGTGGCCAGGCCAAGCTAAGTGACCAGGAAACCTGTCACTCCCATGCGCTGGTTGGTTCAATACCGACTGGTTCGTTGGTTACCTGCCATGCGCAGAGCGCAAGTTGGGTTAAGCAGACCCAAATTGTTCGACAATGCCTGCCGATATGCCGATGGCATCAGCGGTAGCAGCGGTGATTGTGTCAAGCGTTAGAAAAGGAGCAGTGACAAGGAGAGGTTGAGGGCATACCGTGCTGTTGACAGAGTTGACAGTTGAATTCAACCTGCATAAGCTGCGTGAACGCAACCACTTTTGGTCTGGTGCATCAAACTTCTCGACAGAACCTCTTAAGTTCCCGCCAAAAGCTTACTGACCCTTTCATAGGGTAGTTTACATACCCCATATGGGGCCCATGGGGCAACATGCATGGGTTGCCGTCGATGGCTGAACTCCAGTTGCTGAGTAAACCCTTTAACCAGCCCTTGGACAGGCAACTTTTACTCGTGATATCAATATGGCATTGCCTCCTAGACAGTACTGCAATGCTGCCAGCCACGGGCCATTAGCATGGTCTTGCTGCTCAGCCTGTCGCTGTGTTACACGATGTTCTCTAGCGGTGTTTCAACAGCTTCAAGCATACAATTAAATAAATTATTGGCTGTTTATAATCGGCTGTGCGCATTTCACCTTTCTTTGCCTCATAATTTTACCAGGAGTTATGACCAGTGGGGCCCTAACGAGGCATGCCATGACAATGCAGAACAAGCACTGCAGAACGTGCATTGCTTGTCACAGTGACTGAAAAATGCCGACTGCAACCATCTTCATTCAGGCATGCAAAGTGTGATGTATATGGAACAACTAGCTGAATATGTTATCAACGGTTCTGTTGTGAAATATGAATATACTTTTGCAAGCTACAACACCTGGGCATCAGCGACAAATGAAGCTCCATGAACTGCAGACAGAGATCATAGCATAAAACAAACAAATCACCCAGTCAGATGAAACCTCAAAAACCCCTGCGACAAATCACGATAATAATATACAAAATCACAGTATTGGATTGCGTTGTGTGCATACATCAGATCCTCTAGAGCAACTGTACAGTGATGTTGAGCTGAAACCATTTGCAGCAAGGGTGGGGCTCTGCGCGTAGACAAAATTTCGGGTGATGCCAAGGTGGAATATATACCTATTAACTATATTCTAGTACGTGCACTGACTTAGATAAGATAATGATAATGAATGTCACATGGGTTAAGATTGGCCTGGATAGGCACTCCAGCTTTTCTTGATTCCTCAGCGATGCAAACCCTCCTTGCAATCAACAAACCCCATCAGCTCACGTCCTCAATGTCTGCATGTGGATGTGACAGCGGCAGCTGCCCCTCATACCCGCCAGGTGGCGACCTCCGCTGCCTGGCCAGCGTGTGCTGGGCGAGCGCGCACCCCGCCCACCCGACAAACACCACCGCTGCTCCACACCTGAAGGTAGTCACCGCCCCAAACTGGCTGTAAATGACGCCACCGACCAGGCTCCCAAGTCCTGAGCCAACACCTGCATGGGATGCACAACAGCTCACTCATGACCCTGCCATGGCACATTGACCCATGTCAGCATGCTGTGACTAATGCCGCCAGGTGTTTTCGTGCAAACACCGAGCCAAATCCAGCAGCTTGCCTGTGTACAGCCCAGAAAAAATGCCCAGCGTTGTGGACTGCAGGCCAGGTGGCGCCAGCTTGTTGCAGTGCGTGGCGCCTGCTGCCCAAGAGCAGGCGTAGGTCAACCCCTGCAGAAAGGGAGAGAGTATTCCAAGTAAATATATTTGGCATCTAAAAGTGTTAAATGTAAAAGTCAAGGATGACTGGGAACTGGTTTGCTCCTTCATATTCAACCGGAGGCGTCAGAGATCAATTTACATATTATCCAGAAACAAGATTAGTGATGCAAACAAATAACACGGATGCACGGTGTGTGAAAGTTGCACGGATGAAATAAAAATAGAACCCTCACCTGCAGTAGCTCCACGGGCAGCACCATCCATGGGCTGGCCAGCAGCGGCAGCAGTGTGTAGCAGTTGAGGCGCACCACGTAGGCCAGCATGGACAGGTGGAGCAGGCGCTGCACACCCACCGCGCGTATGATTTTGCCCGACAGGAAAAACACAGCCACCTCGGGGATGCAAGTGAAGGTCAGGGAGATGCCCATCAGGGTCTCGTTCCCGCCTGAAAAAAGAAAAAAAAATATACACTGCTGACCAGGTATATTTCCAGGTGGGCACACAGGGTGTTTCAGAATTTTACAGGATGAGAATTTTCTGCCTGGTGGCACAGCATATTTCACCAATGCATACACGCAGCCAGATTAGCAGCCGCCCGGGCTTTGCATGCATGCACCAATCCACCACTGTAAGAACCCCAATTAATGCATTTGTTTTGGTGAAACGCCCATACCTAGCTCCTGCAGAAATAGGAACAGGTAGCCAATGGTGCCCATGCCATAACCCATGATGATTGCCATGATGAAGAAAACGACCACGTCAGGGTCCTTAAGCAGCAGCTGGAGGCTTTGCATGAAGGTGGGTGAGCTTTGCACCCCACTGGACTGGGCCAATGGTGCAATCTCAGCGTAGCTGTGGCGGGTGTGCCTGGGAACATGGCCCTGCACACGGCAGCACACACATGAACAATATCTAAGAACATCGCAAGGGGCAAGTGCACAGGAAGGCAATGCCTTCCTCATTGCTGCTTACTCTTAGTGCTCAAGCACAGACTGCAGTCTTATACCAAGCATTGTTGTTATATCAGGCTGCATTGGTATGTAATATATTTTTCTACAGCAGCATGCACGTCCGCAATCATATATGTAGTTGCTGCAAAACAGCCACAGGGCTATTGCCCTCAACACAAAGACTTTGCATGAGAAGGGGAGGACGCCTGCGCACTGGTCGTGCAGATGAGAGGCAAAGTGCCGCTTTTACCTTTATAAGAGTTTGCAAGCCCAGCAGGAGGCTGGCTGCTCCACATGTCCTAGACGCCTGATACGGGTTGTGGGATGACAGCAGCACCGAGTCCTCGCCAGCAGCCACATCACACGCCGTGTCATTGATGTCACCGCGCCATGGAAGTGTGGTTCCCCCGAGCAGCCTTCTGTTGCTGGACTCACTGGAGAGCAGGGGCTGTGCATGGTCTGCTTGGCAACATGCTGCTTCACTGGCAGATGGAGGCATGGGTTCCTTGAGGGGAAGGGCCCCTGGACCATACATACATTACATGCCTGACCCCAGAGGGATGCATCCATTGAAAATAGCCAAACGCCATGCACCCCTGTCCAACACAATACGCTGCCAGGTGCCAGCCCCAAAGAGACCTCTAGCAATAAGGTCCCCCTTAATGCAACGCTGATACTGCATACCAGGGTTGCCAACCCAGCCCTTCCCTTGGATCTTGGAATGACAAATCTGCCTAGGAAGCCTAGTGTCAGACATGCGCACAACGTGTCCAAACCATCGAAGCCGCTGCACCCTAAGCAAATCAGAGATGCTGGTCTGATCATCACACTTAATGAGAACGTCGCTGGACCAAATCCTGTAAGTATGATCCATTGGTGAGTGGTGGCCTCAATACATTGGGTGAAACTATACTTTATAAAGAACTTTATTTTTGGTGGAACCAATGTATTTGTCAGCAAAATTATTCCAATGAAGCGCAGTATGCTCGCTGTACCTGAGTGTGAGCTGCGGCGCCTGATGGTCACGGTAGCGGCTGCATCTGGATGCGCCACCACGCTGTCAAGCAGCCTGACCAGAATCTCAGGAGCATCATGCCCATTGGGCTGAGAGGGGAGCGGCTGGGCATCACTGACCGAGGCAAGAATGCCCCTCCCTTCATCCTCACACAGGAATGAGTCGCCCATGGTGAGCGCCTGATTTGTCGACTCCACCAGGGAGGATGCCATTACAGGATGCTCAGTTGCCTCTGTCCCAGTGCTGGACCTCATCACCTTGAGTTTCTCGATCAGCGCCCACACTGGCAACTTGAGCGTGGGGACAAACGCCAGGCACATCATGACCGCGTAGCCAAAGAAGGCGTAGCCGATGCCAAAGGTGGAGACAACCATGCCTGTGAACGGGCTGTTCCCGCCCCATCCCACAGACCCCCACAGCCGCATTTTGCCATAGTCTCCGTCCTGTGCGCAGTAAGCCAAAGTTTTAAATGCAAGAGATTAAAATCCTGAACCATTATTATGTACATTAGTACAAGCATTCCGGCACAAAAGCCACATCAGCAATCAGCCTGCCAGATCTAAAACCAGGCTGATCCGCAGTCAAGCAACACCTTTGTGGCACAGAGCATGCGCCAGATCAGCTTGCCTACCCTGCACGCACCTTCTGTGCCACCGCAATCATAGAGCTGTCTGCGATGATGCCAATGGGTGCCGCAAACGCCTCAGAGATGACGGCAAGAAACACTTGGGCTGCAAAGAAAGGGAACAAGGGCATGATGCACCTTGTGGCTGCACAGGCGATGTAGGCTGCCACCAGTATCTGGCGGTGTGCTTGGGACTTGTCTGCAATGCCTGCCCACACATTGCCAGCGATGCAGGACACCCACGGTCGCAGGGCGTTGAGCAGGCCAATCTCTCCGGCGCTGAACCCAATATCCCTCCAGAAGAGTGAGAGGTATGGGAGCAGGAAGACTGTACCAGAGCAGAAAGTGATGTACCAAACCTGCACTAGTGGGCCAGCAACCACTTGCTACAATTTATACAGGCCTTGCACAATGGAAAGGCCATCGCAAGACATTGGGCACCACGCAAGAAAGAATGCTGCATGTGTTATGTGCAATCCACGAATACAAGCAGGAGGAGTCCTATGGTGCCAGTGACTGTGCCGCATTTGAACTCTGATGGCTTGCTGACTGTGGCATTGCACGTTTGTGGCACTGACCACAAACCACCTTCCAATAAACGTTTTGGACCACTATACGGCTCAGCTACCGTAATAATACGCTGTAAGAAATCCATAAGAACAAGAGACTCTGTGCAACGTTGCACAAAGTTCACATTTTCAGACTGTTTTCAGACATGCCGTGAGTACATGCAGCTAAGGAGCTCATAACGACAGCACGCACCTTGCTCATGAGATAGGCATGGCTAACTTTTTCATTGTACTCCTCCTTGACTGGCTCATTTGCCTCTTGCGGACGGACTTGCTGTGCTGCAGCTGCCATATCTGTGGTGTCTTTCGTTTCGAGCGGTTCAACTCTGATTGCTCTGACACTCTTCACACCGCGTACACGCAAAGTATATATATGCGGAGGCCTTGCAGTGAAAGCAGACCTGTGATTTGGTGGCTTGTTGAATCCCGTACTGAAGACAGGAGGAGGGAACGCCACCACCTGCCTACTGGCGAGAAAGGCCATGCTCGACACATGTCACGTGCATGTCGCCGTCGTATACGTATGCGCAGTGTGGAAGCAGACAAACAAGATTTCTGACATTGCTGTAATGGCGTTGTCCTTATGGCGTTGTGTTCTCCAGAAAGGTGTAAACGAACAGCATATTTGGTGCAAGTCTGGTACCTTTGGTGTCCTCGTTAAGCTTAATCTCACACTTCTCCTGGCCAAAAGTGTGTGTTTACAAAAGTTGCCTTGTTCCCGTGGTAACAAGCAAGGGCAAGTTCAGTCCTTCCGTGCTTGGTGAACTGCCTCGTTCCCGTGTACTTCCAGGATAGGTTTTGAAACTGAAGCAGAGTTGTGGGTCAATTGAAAGCATGCATATGACAGCAGTGCCTGGGGTGCGCAGGGTTGTCCTCCTGGGGAGAGCAGAAGCACCACACAGAGTGCAGTTAACCAAAAGCCAACTCCTTGTACGACCAGCTTGCAGTAACCGTGCTGCTTGGCCCTTCGGCTGTTCCAACAAACAGACAAGTAACAAACAGCCCACACCCAGGCGTAGGATCACCTGCAGGGCACAAAGTGCGCCCACCATGACCCAGGTGACCTTTTGCAAGTATTTTCAACGGTGCACGTTTCACACCTCCTGTGCTTGACGTACCTCTATCCAACAGCAACTTGCCTCATGTTGGGCATATGCATGCATATGCGACTTGGGGGTTCCGCACACACCTTGGCACCGGATTTGATGGCTGTTGATTCTTACATAAAGTCAGTGTGATAGTATCGCTCTTTCACTGCTGACAGTTTGATCCAACTAGGACATCCTAAAGTGTACCAGTTCGCAGTGTGGTTGATCTCATTGTTTGTGTGCAGCCATTCACAATCGTGGGCACAGGACGGGTGGGATTGGCACTTGCAGACATGGGCGATGGCAACGATGTAAGCACCTGCAGCAAGTCACCTGTTGCAACACACACCGCCTACTGGTCGCAACCTACACCGCCACCCACAAACCCTAAACTCCGAACCATGCATGCCGAGCGGTGGGCACACACGTCCACTGTATGCCCTGGCCATACACGGCGCCATGCCAAGCAGTGCCATGGTCTCCAATGCATTGCACAGAGGACCCTTCCCACAGGACCCCATGTGATCCACATCCATGTGATCCACACCCACAGGTGCTGGTGCCCCGGGGAGGTGCAATCACAGGACTGGACGAGGGCCCCATCGTTGTGTGCACCCGCAACGACGCCCTGCAGGCGGTAGTGGACGCCACTCCGGAGCACCGGCGAAAAGGTGGGTCACTGCAGCATTCACGGCGCCAAATTGGCACTGCAGGATTTGTTAAGCTGGATTTGATGAATATCTGGGATAGTTCACTGTCATGCAGCGTTGTGGCTGGTGCGATTGAATGTGGTGTTGGGATGGTAGCCAGTTGCACAAATGATCTCTTACTGCTGTGGCTTTCTGCATCATTTGTGAGGTGCATGCGTCATATGAATGCTTGCCGCATGGTGCATGGAATATCCATGCAGTATTTACCAAGCAATACCCAGGCTGTGTATCAGATGGAATGTACCATGCATGGACGCTGGACTCAGCCATGTGTGTCTATGTGCAGACCTGGTATTCATCCAGAACGGCATGCTGCAGCCATGGTTGGATGAGAGGTGGCTTGGGGAGAACACGCAGGTGGGCATATGTAGCCAACCTATTAGCAGATCCCCAAGGCTCACACACTTACACATGGAAACACGTGGCTCACCACCGCACCCACTCCCATTCCCCACATAGCTCCCCCATCCTCCCTACAAATGCGGGGCCATCTGTCTACGTTGGCCACAGCACATCACATCCGTCACTCCCCGCATGGCTAACCATGCCACACAAGGATACACATGCCAGAGCCCCTCCCCTCCTCCCCATCTTTCCTTCCATCTCACTCCCCTAAGCCTGGAAGGGTATCTCACGCAAAGCCCTCAATCCTGTACCCAGGTGCTGGTGTATTTTGCTGTGGCCAAGAAGGCCGAGCCACCCACCGATGGCAAAACACTACTCAACCCCGAGGGTTTGACCGCAGCATATGGGGAGCATGCAGAGGCGGTGGCGCAGCGGCTGCATGGGGCAGGGCTCAGCTGCAAGGTGAGCTACACCCTAACTCCTGGATTTGGCTGCGAGGCGACCTAAACCCGAGGCACATGCTGCAAAGGGTACAGGCGTGTGTGTAAGCATGGGCCCCTGGGCTGCGCTGTGGCTATGGTGCATGAGCCAGGATGCTTTGCGCTGGCACCTGGCAGCAGCATGCGAGGATAGGAATGCATGGCGTTGGGCATGCGGGTTTTGATTCATACATCTGGGAACGCCTGATGAGCGGGTGCAACGTCCAGAGTGTACATTACAATTCCCATTCACTGTCACAAATACCGCCACGATTGGCATTGTCCTGGGATGTGCGCTGACCACCGGATGTGGTGGTGGTGAGCAGGTGCTAAGCAAGGAGGACTTCAAGAAGTCCATGCTGGAGAAGCTGGTCTGGATAAGGTGGGGGAGGGTGCCAACCCAAGTTGTTAAAGGGAAATTGATTGCACTTCCATTTTCGCGATGTGTGCGGGCTCCTCTGCTTATTCGGCAATCAGAAGACTGCAATCTGCCACCCCGTTGAGCTTCTGACTTGAATGTTTGATACTTTTTGACCCCGTGGTGATGCACGCTTGAGCAGCACCTGTGCGCTAGTCGAGCGCCATGCATGCAACCTGCTGCATCCTCTATGCAACCTGTGCCCTCACCAGGCAAACCCTGACCATGCTTGAGCTCAACGCCCCCTTGCCCTCACTCAATATTTTTCTACAATCAAGTGCTTGTTTTGTGCTGCTCCTTCTTCAGTCCCATGCACTGATCCCCCTCTACCCACCGATCCACTCAACTCCCCTGCTGCAGCGCGTTCATGCTGGTGGGGGCTATCCATGGCGTGACAGTGGGCGAGGTGGAGGCAAAGCACACAGAGGAGGTATGCAGGGGGGCAGTTATTTTACACATACATAAACAGGAATTATATAGATGAATATACAGGTTTATGGGTAGTACTCTTCGTATTTGACACGTCATGATGGACTGGGCTGTGGGAATTCTGCATACTATGTACAGGAAGAATACTCGATGCGTTGGCGCTATGCCCCTTTGCACCTCCGTCCAGCTTACACCCTGAGCTCCCCCTTCCCAACCCATTCCCTCTCCTTGTCCAGGTGTCGCAGCTGATTGAGGAGCTGTCAGAGGCTGGAAGTGCAGAGCTGGGTGTGGTGCTGGATGACGGGGACGTGGCGCGCCTGTGTGCGTATGCGCGCACGGTGGCGCACTTCCCCACAGCTGTCAAGGAGGTGGGTGGGGGAGGGGACAAGGGTTGGGTCTAGGGTTTAGGGTACAAGGTGGCTGTGTTACTGTCATCCATTGGCGCCACCAGTCACGCATTGTCCGATGGGAATGAAAGAAGCAAAGGGAATGCCCACAGGTGACATTTCAGGTGGGCGACACATGGTGTACCTCTTGAGTTTGTGCCTCACAGGCACTGACTCCTCTTCCTCACCCACCGCGCCTGTTCAAGCACAACTTGCATACTGACTCGTTTGCCATTTGTGTGTTTTTGTGCAGTTTGAGTGGCGCAACGGGTGGTTCTACGGCATCACCACACGCGCCCTGGCTGATGGCAAGGAGGACCCCTGCCCCATGCACACAGCCATGCTCAAGGAGGCAAAGGCTATATAGGCACAGGGAAAGGGGGGGCACAAGGGCAATGTATAGGCAGATGGCATGGGCGAGCGAGGCACAGGGAGGGGGGTTTATGACAGAGTGTGAGCGAGGGGTGGCAGGATGGTGGTGGGGAGGAGGGAGGAAGGGGGGGGGGGGAGAGATGAAAGGGGGGGGATGTTGTTGGGAGTTGATGTGGTCCTTCCGGAATGGGGAGGTGGCGGGTGTGGGTACAGTTTGATTTTGAGCTTGGACCATGGTTTGCTATCGTTTTACTTATGAAGAGGAAAGGGGTGAAAACCCTTAGTTGGGATGGTGGAAGGGTGATTACTGATTCCTGGTCATTCACGAGCACGGGAGTATGTGTGAGTGGGTGCACAATTGCGCATTGTTGGCCAAAATACCCGGGGTAGGCTGCACACTTGCCTTCACAGAGTATCACCCAGGCCATTTCAAGAGCAGCAGAGTTGCTGCAACAACACTGTACACTGGTGCAACAACACTGCACCAACTGTCCTACTCCTCAAATGGCCTCGTTGGTGCTTTGTAAAGTCAAGTGTGCAGCCTACCGTGGGTGTTTCATGAGTGCAGGTAGTACTACCACGTGGGGTGCTACACTATACTGAGGGTTGCAAAGCAACTCTCAGGCACACGGTGTGCCGTACACACACACTGTAGTACACTCCCTGTAGCAGCCTCTCGTCCTCAGGCGTGTGGTGTAAGTACTTGCAAGTGCGCCGCCATGGGCGAGCAGGGTATTTAGTGGGTTTGGAGACCGAGCAAGGGACTGTTGTTTGAAGCATAGTTGGCACTGCTTGGTAGAAGCCTCTGCGACCTTGCCAGCGTACCACCAACTCCTATCTTGGTTAGGAGATAGCAGAGGCTATGCAGGGCATGCAGAGGCTGTGGCTCAGCGCCTGCAAGATATGGCCCAGCGATCTGGAAACCCTAGGTTAGGGCGATGCAGATGTGGCCACCTTTCCTTACTAAGGCTTCGCCTAGAAAACAAAGGCAGCAAAGCTCCCCTTCTGTTTCCATCTCTGGGACTCATGCTGTTGGGAAAGCTGGCAAGGACGGCAGCTGCGTTTGCTGGACACCACACCACTGTTGGCCAACCAGTTGCAACCATGTACACTCTCAGGCGGAGGACAGCCACCACGGCGTCCCCAACGCCAGTTGCCGCACTGACTACACCGCAGAAGCGCGCCAAAAAGAGCAAACCCGCCCAGCCTCCTGAACAGCCCAACACAACTACGCCAAATGGGGTAACAGAGCTCGTTGCATCCCAAGTGGGGAATCAGACCCAGGACAGCCCGGCGGTGGAGAGCCAGGTATCTACTGTCACCACGTTCCTGGCCTCCAGCCAAGACGTCCACGCTTTGACGGCTGCCGAAGTCATCGTTCCAAGGGTGCTGTTCCCTTCCGACACCGCTTGCCTGACCCCCGACCTGCTTGCTGCAGCGGTGGCGCACGTTGTTTCCGCCGACCCACGTAAGTATATGCGTCAAAACGTGGGTTAGTTGCTACCGTGTAGGTGTGTGGTGGTAAAATGGGGGCATAACCTTTATGGGGGCAAACATAGGGGTCGCATGCATGCATGGATATGCATGCATAACGCATCTGCGTCTGTACAGCAACCCAGACCATACAAGTAACCACACGCGTCAAGTACTGTTATCTTTTACTTTCGCATTTGGTTTCCACAACACCTTGTCTGAGCAGGGAACCTCGGTCACCGTGTGCAGGCCTGGCACCCCTGGTTGCTCAGCATGGCCCACCAACAAGCCTACTGGCGCAGCAGGGCAGTATGTTCCACTCCCTCTCTCAGTCCATAGTGTACCAGCAGCTGGCGGGGTCGGCTGCGGCGGCCATACACGGGCGGTTCATGACGGCATGCCAGGTGCGTAGGGTGTGGCCAAACCCTAAAGGTAGAGCCGTAATGCACAGGGCGTGCCCGTGGAATGCCACACATGAAGGGAGCATGGGCCAGCTTCGTGCCAGTGACTGCCACCCTAGACTTTATGTTTATTTTATATTTTTTGTTCCCAGTGCGGCACCGTGGCAGACCCAGTGAGCGTGCTTGCGTTGAGCATGGAGCAACTCAGAAGCTGCGGGCTGTCAGAACGCAAGGTGGGTGACTGGCACATGCTGGGACCAAATGGCACCCAAATAAAAATATGTAACATACGCCTAAATGCAAGTGTGGTGTTGACACTGAGTGCTGTATCTTTCACGCTTGCAAATTACGCGTAGTTGTTTAAGTGGCGTGGCAGTAAGGGTATGTGTTTCACCCTGGTAGAACAAGCGTATATACTATGTGCAATGCGGGCTGTGAGTGGTATATGTAACATATTTGTTCTAGCAGTATAGCCACATGAGCAGTAACCCTTGCCCAGCTTGCGCCACCCAGCTCTGTCGCGGCAAACCGCCTACCATTTTCAATAATGCAGTTATCATGATACTTAGCAACCAGGGCTGAGGGTGTTTGTGTGCCACCCTTCCAGGCCAGCTACATTCTTGACCTGGCGCGCCATTTTCATGAGGGCCTGCTAGATGATGAAACCCTGGCAGGTGAGTCCAATTGCATCAGCACAAGTAGGGTGACAGCCTGCGTCACACAGCCTGCGTCCCTTATGGGTTGCCTCCCACACCCTCCCCATACTTTCCACCCTTGATGGGCACCCACTTGCTTGCCAGTTACCCCCCACATCATACCACCCCTCACCCCAAATAGCCCCCACTCCGCTGACCCCCTACTCCCGCATACTAACCCCGCATCCTCCCCTTTTCCCCTGCAGCCATGACTGACTCCCAGCTGCTCCCCCACCTCACCCGTGTGCGAGGCATCGGCCCATGGAGCGTGGACATGTTTGCAATGTTCCACCTTGGCAGGCCCGATGTGGTGCCGGTGGGTGACCTGGGGGTGCGCAAGGGCATGCAGGCGCTGTACGGGCTCAAGGTGGGTGGGGGAAAGGGGGGGTTGGTGTGGAGGGGAGGAAAGGGATGGGGCAAGGGGCCCTCGTGTAGCAGCATTGAATTTGGAGCACTATCATGTTTTCCATATTCCATCTGGGGCTCGTGAAGCAGCAGCAGTTTTGGAGCGTTGCCAGGATTGCCATGTCCCATATGGGTTAGATGTGGTTCCAGAGGGTGATTTGGTAGGGTGGCATGCTTTGAGCTGCCGATCGACTCCCCGGGATGGCAGTAACATGCGTGAATTATACCTTAATCCATACTGCGGGGTAAAACTTATCCAAGTTTGGGTTTTGCGCAGGAGCTCCCCTCCCCCAGCCAGATGCACGCCCTGGCGGAACCCTGGAAACCCTACCGCTCAGTGGGGTGCTACTACATGTGGCGCGCTGCAGAAGGCACGCCACGTGGCACCAAGGCTGCAAAGAGGACAGCGGAGGACGTGCCGTCATTGGACCGGAGCGTGGCGCGGCAGAAGGGGGGGGGCAAGGGTGCTCCAAAATGAGGGCCTTTTTTGTGGGCACGGGCCACATTTGCTGGGTGCAATGGGGGGTGCGGATGGTGGCGGAGGGGCTGGCGAGGGTGGGGGGTGGAGGGTGGGGGAGGGGCTGTGCAGAACCCTTGCAAGGGTTTGGGCTCACATCGTCCCTACTGGGGAACAGCAGGATGGCGCAGGCAGTCAAAAATATGTGTAGTAATATGGGTTGGGACATCGTTGCGGGGTTGGGGGAGGGGCAGGGAGGAAGGAAGGAGCTCATAAGCAGCTGCAGCACTGTGCTTGTACAGTAATGATGAGGTGCGCGATGCGATTCAGGAAAAGGATGGAATGATCAATATTGGGTCGTATATGACCCTGTCACATACAGTTGGGTGCTGTAGGGTGAACACCTCAGGTCAAACTCTATGATATTTGCTGCACCTGATAGCTGTATGCGGATTTTTTTAATGGTGTGCAGCTACGCAGTAACACCTTTCTGTCCTGGTCTTTCAGCTTTACAAGTTTTCAGCAAGTCAGTTGCAGGTGAGCGGTATCAAGTAGAATTTCTGAATTTACTCTTGAAAGTGACCTCCTTGGCAAGTAGATTCACAAATCGAGCTACTGTGAACCAATGGGTTGTCGTTGGGGGTTTATGGATCAAAATTGTACCATCATCCATGGCATGACCAGCAGCCAGTGGCACATGTTCGTGTACTTTATGATACAGTAAAAGCGTTCTCAAAATTGCCCAGCAATAGTTGCGCAACGATTGCCAAATTGGATTGAATTGAATTTGAAGGCAATCGAATTGAAATTGCAAGCATATTTCAATGGAGAGTCTCCAGACACTTGAATCACTATGGCATACCCTCCTGCTGTTGCACGGCGTGCTAATTTGGGTTCAACCAGTGATCAGCTATTCACCCCATCGCCAATGTGCCCCCCTCATCCCCCACGCCCCACTCCCCATTGCTCAAGCCCCCTTCACCCCCCATTCCCCCCCATCACCCCCCACCCTCACTCCAGCCCCTGGTATGCCTGACGAAGCACCTCCTCCTCCGGTGCCTGCAGCAAACCCTTCACAAAGGGTTTCACCTCGCGCAGAAAATCATCCGGCCGCTCCTCCATCGCCATGTGGCCGCAATCCCGGAACTCCACGTAGCGCATCCCAGCTACGCCACCCGCATCCCCACCGGTGCCCCTCTCCTCCTGCCCCTCCCCGCGCTCCTCCAGTAACTTTGCCACCTGACATACGCGAAAGATGCTTAGGTCACACAGACACACACAAAAAAACCAACTATACCCTCCCAATACCAAACAGAAATTCTTACTCAGATTAGGTAATCTACATTATTCAAGTAAACCATCTACCTGGTGATTGCATCTTTCCGAGAGCACACATGTAACTTCAACTGTACATAACCCTAAACCCTAAAGTATCATTACCTTGCGTGCGGTGGCTGTCAGTGGGTCCCATTCCCCCGTGACCATCAGCACAGGCGCATGCAGCTGATCATAAGGCAGGGAGGAGGGCCAGGACAGGTGGCGCAGGTTGAGCAGCGCGCCGCGATCCCAGTTGTGGGCTCGGATGGGGCGCAGGTAGGCGTCCACCGTCTCCTGCTCACTGAACCGGCTGTCGTTGCTGTACAGGAAATACCTGCAATACGGAGGGCAGGTCAAAACCCTAACAAAAGGTCCGTTCTGCCCTACGCGACACTTCCTGCAAAAGCCTACCCCGGGGTTCCGTCCGCCCCACATTACCCTTCCAATTTACCCAACTACTCCCCATCCCACAGCCAACGCACCTGCCCTTCCTGACCTGCTCACTGCTCTTAGCAAGCGACTTGCGCACATAGTGCAGCCCCGCCCTGTCGTTTGCCAGCAACGCCCGGGTGGCAGCAAAGCGCAGCTGCTGGCCAAGGGTGGTGCGCCGCATGAAACCCCCCGCCTCATTGGCCGGCAGGGCTGGGGCCACCAGCACTAGACCGGCGACCAAGGAGGGGTGGCTGCGGGGTGGAGAGTTGGCATGGTGGGTGGTGGGTGGTGGGTGGGGTGGTCCTCATAGGGTACGTTGGTTGGAACATATGTTAATCAAAACTGGTGACCCACCAGTTCATGTGCGTATCAACCATTTTGTGAGCGCATCAGCCGTGCCATGCCCCTTATCCCACCATGCCACATGCGCACAAGTCATCTCATGCGCGCATGTGCCATACCATGTGCGTATCAAGCACAATCACGGGCGTAACCCCCACCATTTCAGGCAAGTATCACCCATTTCATGCTGTGGATGGAGCCCACCACTTCATGCATGCGTAAATTCATGCGCACAGCCCACCCAGCCATGCATGCAAGCCATTCCCACCCCCATGCGAAACCTCGTACCGCAGTGCCATCTCCACCGCCACCACCGCGCCCTGTGAGTGGCCCACCACCACCGCCTTCTCCACCCCAAGCTCCGACAGCAGGGCAGCCGCCAGCTCAGCATTGCCCTGGTGGGTGTATGGGTTTTCCTCCTGGGAGGGCCAAGACAGGGGCCTGCAGGGGGTTGGGGCGGTGGGTGGGTGTAATGAGGGAAATCAACCATAACAGGTGCCATGGGGGAGCTGAGGCCAGGCTTGTGAGCCTCCAAATTTGAACAGATGCTCCCCAACCCCAAATCTACGCCAATGCAAGACATACCCAAATGACCCAACTTACATTGCAGTCCCCCTGGCCAGGCTGCTTTCTAATAAAAAGTAGTAGGGGAACGCGTTACAATACAGGGAGCTCCCAGTAAAATGAAAGGACTTAAAGGCACCCAAGCGACATGAGACATGGGGCACAATGACCCCATTCAAATCCTAAACCTATCTCCTAAACCCACCTCTCGCTGAGCCCAAATGGCGGCCTGTCCATTGCAATCACCCTGCAGCCCTCCGGAGTGACTGCTGTGCTGGCAAGGGGGTCAAGGGCAAAGCGCCTGCGGGGAAGACAGGGGGGCGAGACCAAGGTATTTTACGGAGAGGTGCCAGAGCCAAGTCAGTGTGGAATGCGTGGAATTGGATTATGGTGGGGCAGCATGTGGTTGATGGGAGGTGGGGGTAAGCAATGCCCTAGTGACAGGTGGCTTGAACTTGTGCCATCATATCTTGTGCAAGTGATAATGTCACCATATGAGATCACAAAAAAAACGCTCAGGATGACTAGCAACTCAAAATCGTCCATACCGTCATTCCACCAGGAGGCCCCCTCCCTTTCCACGTACCAGTTGAATACCGAGCCGTTGAACCCATGCAGGAGCAGCACAGCCGGCTGGCCAGCCTGCACCGGTCCCCGTTCCTTGTAGTGTATTTTCACCCCCCGTACCACCATGAACTTGCTGTCTGGGTCAGCCAGGTCTTCGGGTGGCAGGGTGTCGGTCAAGGGGGCTGGTCGGCCGAGGAACCAGGGGGAGACCAAATCCTCAACCCAGGGTAGGGTTTCCTTCTGTGCCTGGGGCGGGAGCACGGGTGGTAGGATTACCCTCTGTGCCAGGGTAACGTGTCAACCCTAGCCAAGGAAAGTAACCCTCAATGCATCCTGCTGTGATTACCCTTGGCTAGGGTTGACTAGGGTTTCTAAATACCCTGTGCAGAGTGCTGGCAGTAGTATTTCTGCAGTGTCCGTGCTACTTCGCAGTAGCACCAGCCGTTTCCGTGCTATTTCAGGTTTGTATACCACGCATATATACACACATACCTGTTGAGACAATGCACGCAGCAACTCCAAGTTCCGCTGCCATCCCGCCCTGCGGAGGCATGTGGGTCGTTGTGTCACCTGCTTGGAATACGCATACACACACGCACAGCAAAATAAATACACTGCAGTGCAAATCGTCCACTTACTCACTCGGTATATTAGTTTTAGCAGCACCAGTTTTGGGCAAAGTTTAGATCCAGTTTCGTGTGGTGCGTGTGCCTTCAGCGCAACTGCGCCACACCTGCTACTGTTGCGGCTGGTGGCTGAGGTGGTTTGCCTTCCAGAGCTTGATGCGGCGCATGTCACCGTGCTGCGCTGCGCCGTGCTCCGGCAGGTGGCTTTTCCGTGCGTTGCCGAGGATGGCGGGAAGCGCGAAAGCTGCAGCGCGGCCATGGCACACCTTGCAGACTGCGGATGGTTTGATGGCTGTGTTGGTGACCAGACGAGCTTGTTTAATTAGTAAAGAATATGTCAGGCAAGGGCTGTTGACGACGAACAAGAGTGGTGGGTTCAGTGTGTGGGTGTTGAAACTTTGATGGAGAGAAGGAGGCATTGAAACGAGGATGCATATGATCACTCCCCCTTGGCAGAAAGCGGGGAGGTTGAGGGGCCTTATCCACTGCAGCGTCTCGGATAAGCTCGCGTTTTGCCTGTCAAACATGCTTCGACCTGTTTAAATGCACACCCAGCGTCGCTGATGGCACCCAACAAGCTGCCCACTTCAGCATGTTACGGTCTCTTCTTGTGCCATCAACTTGCACCTCCTGCTAGCTCGAGCCGAACGGCGTTTGCGTATGTTTGTATGTTTTCTATTTAGTTCGGTACCCATGGCCGAGGGTTTTCTTGACAACAGTGCATCAGAAAGCCCAGTATGCCTTGAACAACACCCCGTGCCCGTCAGCTGACGCTACCACTCTTTGACCTTGTAACGCCAACTACCACACCGCTATGTCAGTGGCGTTGGAGGCCAATTCAGCTGGCGGAACGTCAGGCGGGCTGGACTCCATCTCTCTGGGCCTACATAGCAACCCCCCCACGGACACAGACGGCAGGAAGGTCTCCACCCAAGACATCCAGCTGGTGCAGAACCTCATCGAGCGGTGTCTACAGCTGTACATGAGCCAGAAGGAGGTTGTGCATACCCTGCACCAGCAGGCCAAGATCGAGCCAGGCTTCACCCAACTAGTGTGGCAGAAGCTGGAGGAGCAGAACCCAGAGTTCTTCAGGGCCTACTACACCCGCTTGAAACTCAAAGACCAGATAGTGCTCTTCAACCACCTCTTGGAGCAGCAGGTCCAAATGGTCCAGAAGATGCAGCGCGCCTGGTTCCAATCGGGCCCCCCACCAGGCATGGCTATGTTCCCTCCCCGCCCCGGTGTGCCCCCCATGCCGGGGATGCCGCCCATGCACCCGGGCATGCCCTTCAACGGCATGCAGCCAGCGATGCCAGCCAGCTCATCAGCAGCTGCTGCCCCGGGCGCCCCACACGCGGTGGCAGCGGGGGTGCCTGCGGCCTCCAACGGGCTCCCTCCAGATGGCACCGCGTCCCCATCTGCAGATGGCGCACACGCGCACACCGCCGCTGCAGACGTGGCGCTGGGGCAGACCTTCTTGCAAGACCAGCCGGCGGCAAACGGGGGGGTGGAGGGGGTCAAAGCCGAGGTCAAGCTGGAGGGGGGGGCGCTGGGGTCCACACCGGAGCTTGCCATGCCCAGCCAGGTGGCCATGCAAGCTGGGAGCATGGCCATGGGCTTGGGCATTTTTGGGGACCTGGGCCATCACGGTGCCGACCTGGCACACCATGGGCTCTCCACCGCCCATGCGGACCTGATGATGGGCTTTGGAGGCTTCCCCAACCTGGCAAGCCCCTTGAACGCAGCTGGCATCTTCCCGGGGGGCTTTGCAGACCATTCAACAGGGGACCTGTCTCACTTGCCGCGGAATTTCAGCCTGTCAGACCTGTCACTTGACCATTTGGGGGGGGAGAATGACCCGGGCTTGTCGTTGCTGATGCCCAGTGACCACCCGCATGACCTGCCCAGGAACTTCAGCTTTTCAGAGTTGCCCTTGGACGTGGACCAGTAGGAATTTTGTGGGGTTGGGTGCTGTGGTGTTGCGCCACGCTTTTGTGCGCTCCATATGTGGAGCATAGCGGCCCCATGCTTCTTATGGGTCGTTTTGGTTTCTTTTTCATGTTTGCCAAGGCCCACTTGGCACTTCAGTTATGTTTCGCCAGCTTCGTTAAAGAAGAGCACCATCTTGGTGTTGTGACTGTATTTAGGCTGGCACAACAAACAGCAAAATGCCTTCAGATATCTCAAACCTTGCTTCACGTCCTTTGCAGCAAGCACAATAAGACATGCCTGTGTTTTTGCAAGGTCCTTGTTTTTCCAACCAGTGAGTGGACGAGCTTGCCTGCTTCATACCACCTCTGCGGGAGTGGTATGGCCACCTTTTTGTGCCTTCATGTGTCCATCAATGCCAGACACAGTGTAAACCCCACCTGTATTGCAGATGACTGTGTGACCAATTGGCAGTGGCACCATACGTGGGGCACGCCACAATATGCTGCTCACAGCCACTTGGCAATTACTTGCTTGTGTGAGCTGCTGCTGTCAAAAGGTCAGACAACAAGTTGAATGGCACTGGTTAAAGCACCCAATCAAAGCCACAGCTGGTCGGCACTGGTTAAAGCCCCACTTTTTAAGGCAAAACCGTACCCTATCAAGCGTCAACTGCACACGTCAAGGCAACAATCGCTGCAAACCAGTATACTATAAGGGCTCGATGAAAATGTCGCCCAACGGTGTACCTAGACGACAGGAGGGTGCTATACAACAAACAAACTGCAGGTCCTGCCTACACTGGAACGTCACTGCAGCTGTGGTTATATAGGGAACAACTCTCTCTCGCTCGCTACACTGCACTCTCAACGTTGCTCTCGGGCATGTGGAGACACACACTCAGGGCTAAAAATAGCGGGACTCCTGAAGGTGTCAGAAACAAAGGCGTCTCAATATTGTCTTACTTGTCAAACTACTAAGTGAAGCTACGAGCAAAGAATACCAGGCAGAAAAAATTGCTGAAATGATCCAGCAGCGGACCCGAAAGCTCGTGGACTGATCAAAACTGAACTGGTGCTATTGACCAAAAAATCCCACAAAGAATACACGGGTCCAGCAAAACTGGCTGCGCCTGACTGGCAGGTCGCCACGGTTCCTGAACACCACCTACCATCTGTTGCCTAGGTCACACGAAAGGAGCAACAACGTGTGCAAAGGAGTGCGGCTACCAACTGCTCCTCGCGCCTGCCCTGGCTTGTGCATGTGTTGAATCGACAGCCGCCAGCCTGGCAGCTGGCCCTTGCGCCAACCAACCCCAGTCATGCGTTCGCGCGCTGCATGAAGGGGCTGAAGGTCCCCCCCCGCCTGCTGAGCCAGTGCACCCACCAAGGCGCAGCAGCCGCAGGCCGAAACCCTTGCTAGGGTCCAAAGGACAGCCCCTTGGAGTGCGGTGGTCGCCGCTTGTCCGCCAGGCCCCAAACATCCCGCCGCTTGAGCAGTGGCACCCCGTCATTGTCCAGCGTCAGCAGCTCAAAGGTGTCCCCATTATCCGCCTCGGGCTGCGAGGCCGGCTGGTAGTTGGGCGAGTAGCCGGTGAACTGCGCTTTTGAAGACTGCAGCGTGAAGCGGCGCTGGAAGGGCAACCGCTGCTGCTGCACCTGGGGCTTGATTGCGCGCTCGCGCTCCTCCCCTGGTTGTAGGGCGCTGAACTCCTCCTGCAGTGGGTGTTGGTTGGTTAGTTACCTATACTGACTTACTCACAAGCGTTCCAGCGATACAGCTAGATTAGCAGTGTATCCTACAATGACCGCCTTGCCTAGCGCCAACCAGCCCTGTCCTGCCACTGGACAGTTCCCTATGTTTCAGGTAAAAACACAGCAATACAGGCATACTAACACCACCGCCGCACCCGCGGTCAGCGCAGCTACACTGCATGAAGCAACGCCTGGACATGAGTCCACCAAACAGTTGCAATACATTAGGAGCTTCCCAAGGGGCCATGCGTATCAAGAGTGCCAGGTTGAAGCCCACATGTACCACCACATTTCCTCTTGCTTCACCCGTACAAGGCAGCGGGGAAACAGGAGCTGCTGGGGCATGCTCATGGTGAGTGGCCCATGCGATGCCAGTGGAAGGCAAAAGGAGGCATTACAAGTTGTCAGTGCAGATCGTGTGGCCTCACCGGTGATGGAACTTGCAGCAGTCGGTTGGGCCCAGGTTGCCAGGCAACAATGGCCATCTGTTTTTGGATGGTTTGAATATCAAGTGGATCATCAGGTTTGGAGCGGTACGAGTACGTGACCACTCCCTCCGCATCTTCACTCGTCAGCTTGGTCCAATCCTAGGGCAGCAGTGAGGGCAATCAGCTGACAAGCTCAGCACCGTGTAACACAGTGGTGCCCTAACAGCATGCATAGGGCGTGGGCTCACCTGCTCTTCCAGGATGACGTACTTGTATTCAAGTTTGGCACCGGCTGGGAGCTCAACCTGCGCAACCCAACACCCAAACTGCTGTGAGCAACGCAGAAACTCCACAAAACAAGGTGCTGGAGCAGTGTGTAGGAGGCATGCGTACCTCCACTGTCCATACGTCGCCTTGGTTCCATGTCATGGGCACCTTGGCTATTGACAGGAAGGACCATCCGAAGGGTATTTGCGACCCTCCCACGCACAGGATCTGCCTGTCGTGCACCCGGAAGTGCACTGAAAGCCGTACCCGCACAAGGGGCGGATCATCCTTCTTCTGCAAGTTGAAATCGTTGCGCGATGGAAACTCGATGAAGTCTGCTGCGTCGGATACGTTCTGCCTGCCAAACTGAGGGCCTGGGAAGCTGTCTGGCTGGCCTCCTAGTCTCAAAGTGGCTGCTGCTGTGCCGGCATATACAGGGACACAGCCCAATCTGTGTGCTGGGGCGTACTGTATCTTCTGTCGCTTTGGGCTGGGGGCTCGGCCTACCAGGCATGGGCGGTTGCCACCACCGCACAAGAAAGACGCGCCTTTTGAAGAGTGTACAGCGGGAGCCATAACAACACTAGGCGGGTGCACAGCCCGCTACACTACCCTCTGTCCATCGCAGGGGCATGAGGCCAACTGCTGCCGGGTCCACAGAAGGACGTATCTTCGCTGTGTGGGCTCCCTCATCCACAGTATAAGGTGGAGGGTTTAACCCAACAGGGGCACGGATCACTGGCCGATACGCTTTCAAACGCAGCAGGTTAAGCGTGCAGTGGGCAGTCAGATGCTCTCGATGCGTTTCAAACCACGTCTGGGCAGGGATGGAGCTGGGTTTTGCTGCTTGTCTGCGCCTGCCTTCGCACGATACAACCTGTGGCAACTTTCCGTCCGTCCGTACACCACCTCGGGCCTTGGCAAAACCGGCTCAAACCACCGAAACCTGGCTGCCCAAAACATATCTTGAGGGCGGCTGAGGCGCTGAGCTGTTTGTCACGACAACGCGCCACCTGGCAAAATATTTTTGCCGGATATTTGCATGCATCTCCATGCATCTACATGTTCCACACAGGCTCATATTGTACTCCTTGAAAAGTTTTCCTTTGTTTGGAGTGGGCCAAACGATACATCCGCAGACGGTATTGGCGAGTGGGTGGTGGGCACTTTGACATGTACAGCGTGTGGGGCAAGTGGCTGGGCAGGAGGGCCTTCAGCGCAACGGCGCTTCAAGAAGGGTAGGGATACAAAAACGAGCCCACTGTTTTGACCTTCTACTGCTGCCTCCAAGTAGATGCCTACCCAGTTGGCTCTGCATTTAGTGGCATGCACATGCCTTGGTGGGTTCCACCCCTCTGGGACGGCTTCCCCCCCACAGTTAGGGGGCTTCACACCAAATAAACGTGTTTTTTATACAGTGGATTGGATGGGTATCACACAACCTGCACATGTAATCCTCTCTTAAAACACCGCAGGTCAGTGTACAAACTACAGAAGCAGTTCAGCCAGGCAGATGTGCGCGCCTTCGTTGAACTCACAGGGGATGCGAACCCCATCCACCAGCCAGCTGTGGCACCCGGGGCAGACAAGCAGCTTGCACCCATCCTCCCAGGCATGCTCTGCGCGTCCCTGTTCCCAGCCATCATCGGGTCACAGTTCCAAGGGGCTATCTACGCCAACCAGACCCTAAAGTTTCGCTCCCAGGCGCACGTGGGGGACGTCCTGGTTGCCACAGTGCAAGTGGATAAGGCCAGCAGTAGCAGAGTGGTGTTCACTACGTCCTGTGCCACGGCAGACGGGAGAGTGGTGGTGGATGGGACAGCGCTGGCGTTGATCAGGGCAGCCAAGGAGAACCGATGACCACTCCAATCTCGCCTCAATGTGGCTGTACTGTTGGCTGGTTTGGCCTTACAACGGCCAACAGCCACCGACAAAACATGCCAATCGGGAGCACCGTTGGCAAAATCAGCGCCGGTGTGTGCACGCATTGGTGCAACACAAGGCAGTCCATGCCACACAAGGCACTGCAAGCAGCTGAGGAGCCCATAACTACTCCAATGTCGCGTTACTGCTGCGTGAAGTGCTGGTTGCTGTCCTGGGGGCCTGTCAACACCGACTTGGCAAAGTTTGTTGCTCAGGGGACGTGCTGGAGGCCATCCAAGCACCCTAGCAATACCGTGTGGCATGGCTCAGCAGCTCCAAGACCATGACAGCAGTGGACTTCTTTTGCAGCTTTACAGTCACAAAAAATTGGAACACCAACCAGGTATGTGCAGAGCAAGGTCAGTGTTTGCACTGGCCCAACCCTCTCAAGAAGGTGCCATATTCCCGCTTGATATTTCCTTGTGTGGAAATGGTTGCTGCACATGTCGTTTGTTGTTCGCCACAGTAATTGGCGTAATTGCAGTGAAACCAACATGGCTGATGGCGTAGATAGCAACCTGGTACCGCAGTAAGCTATATTACAGGCATTCTGACCTATGCGGTTTCATTTGTTAATAACATGAAGGGGCATACATGCCTCTGCTGAAGACCTTCCACAATTTCTGACAAGCGCACAACCCACCCTCACCCCTTGTGTAGGATCCAAGTTGGGGGGGTGAGCACCACTCCCCCAAACACCATCCACCGGGCAAAGTTCCACCTGCCAGCCTCACCCTCCACGTCCTTGTATCACCCGGCCCCCCTACCCTCCAGCAGCAGCACAATACACCCTTCACCACGTCCCAACCCCCCAGCAGCAGTGCCAAACCAAGCTTCACCACTCCTCCTACCCTCCAGGCGCAGCACCACACACCCTTCACCGCTTCCCAGAAGCAGCGGTTGGCTTCAGCAACAAGGCATGTTTCTCAGAGGTGACCGCCAGTGAGCCCACAGACACGCCGTGGGCATGCCCGTTTGCATCGGGCAGCGTCTTGAGCCAGCGCCAGGCGTCCTTGGCTGTGCGGTCGCCCAGCAGCACATCCCTGGGATTAAGAGGGCAGCACATGACGCATCAGAAAAAGTAGCTTTTCGGGCACTGGAAATAGGATTAAATTCAGATTATGTAGATATTTATAATCTTGGTTTTTAACAAAGAAAGTGCTAGTAGATGGGCAACGGTTGAATGGGATTGGCGATGGGTGGGAGCAGTTGGGATGGGTGGCAAGTATGCTGGGGATGGGTGACAGGCTGTGCACTGACTGGAACTGGGGTTGATAAGTACAGCCACATTTGCCACATGGACCTCACATGAACCCCACCATCTCACCCCATGTAGCACAATAGATGTAGAGCACATGCCACAAAAAAGGGGGGAAAGTGGACATCACGCGCCACCGTGCACTCCTCTTCAGCCCCCACTGTGACAATGGCCTCACCTGTACGCATCCAGCAGTGGGGCGACGACATGTGGCGGCTCATCCACCAGCTCTATGCGCAAGGTGGAGTAGCCAGCAGCGTGTAGATCACGCAAAAAGGGGAGGGCAGATTGGGCCTGCGGCAGGGAATTGGTGCAGTTGGGGTTACAATGTGGGTATGTATATGGGATAGCAGATGTATGTGCCCTTTGCCGTGTGAGGCAGGCAGCACTGTGCACTATGTGCAATGTTGTTCACTGATGGGTTGCCATATTTAAGAGTAAATTACTGTAATGAGATAACAGCTAGCTCAATCTTTGCCCCGAATTCTGCGTGCTCAGGCCACCCTGTGCCTTAAATGCAGGCAGTGATGCATGTGTTCCCCCCTGATCATAACCCAAACCCACCTGTGCATTGAACACGGTGTTCCTGCACCCCATGCCTCAAATGCATGCAGTAATACGTTTCACCCATTATCATAGCGCACCTGCCCCTCAAATGCAGGCAGTGATGCATGTGTTTTCCCCTGATCGAACCCCGCACCCGGTACCCACCTGTGTATTGAACACCGTGTTCCTGCACCCCATGTCAGCCAGGACCAGGTGGTCCTTCCCCTCCCCGTCCCTCACATTGCATGCATTGATAGATTTCCCCCCTGATCGTACCCCGCACCCAACCCCTGTCAACCAGCACCAGGTGAGCTTTCCCTCCCCATCCCTAAAATGCAAGCAATGTTTCCCCCTTGGACATACCCCATCCCCGGTGGTACCCACCTGTGCATTGAACACCGTGTTCCTGCACCCCATGTCTGCCAGGACCAGGTGGTCCTTCCCCTCCCCGTCCCTCAGATGCACCGCGTTCCCCTCGCACGGGTGCCCGCAGTCCTTGTAGCTGTTGCCGTCGCTCAGGAACCGGCAAAACACGCAGTGCTCGGTGTGGAAGATCGGCAGGTGGTGGTGGGCGATCAGCTCCAATCGGCTGGGATCGGGCAGGGATGATGCCAGAGCGGAGAGCTGATTGGAGTTGAGGTCGTGGGTGGGTGCCAGGCGGTCCAGGGAGGTGGTGAGGAGGAGGGTTGTGGATAGGGAGTTGGCTGCGTTGAGGGAGAAGTCTCCTTCCAGGCGGGGGATTGTGGCATTGGCCTCCGCCACAAATGCGCCTGCAGGGGAAGGGCAGATGTGGAACATTGAGGACTGGTGTCAATTCTGTCAGTGATGCGCAATACTAGATGCACGTTTGGGGGATATCAAAGACAAACTGTTCATTATTTGAAGTAAACTGCACAAATGAACAAGTGGGTGCGAGGGCAGGGAATATGGTGTACCTGCTTCTAAAATCAGTAACTTTATTTTATCACATGCTCAGCTGTTATGGCTCAACTGAATGGACTTGTACACATCTAAACCGTGAAAAGTTTGCATAATCCCCTGGCGCACACCCACCCACCTGGCCCACCCAGGCTCAGCAGCTGCTGCAGCATGCCGGTGCTGCGCAACAGCAGCGCATCCGCACCCAGCTTGAGGAAGAATAGCCAGATGCGCTGCTCATCGGGCTTGAGCACGCGCGGGGTGGCAACCACCACCCGCTGCCCTGCGCCGCGCACCGCAGCCACCGCCTCCCTCAGGCCGTGCACCTCCAGGAAGTCGAGGACCACCTCGGTGAGCCAGGGCACTTGGAGAGCTGCGTCCACCTGTGGGAAAGGGGCCAGGCAGGCTTACATCTACTTTCCAAGTTGATATTCTGCACACCCAAGACTTCTCCAGTGGGGGCAGGATGGGTGTGGTGGTGGTACTTGGGGAGGGGATGCAGGGCACTTTCAGCCTCCCCCAGGCCATGCACCTCCAGAAAATTGAGCACAACCTCGGCACCTGAAGGGCTGTGTCAATGTACTTAAGGCAGGCTACCATGTATGAGTCTAGTAGCAACAATGTCAGTCACGTGCAAGTCGTGGTCATGCGCCCTTAAAACCCTGCACCCCACCCCTCCTACCTGCGCCTTGGTGCGACACAGCACCCGGATGAGCGGCTTCCCCCTCCCCCCCCCACGTCCTCCGTTTCCCCCCTTGGCCACCTCCCCATCCACCGCCTCCTCCCCCCTGGTGGTGGCTCCCGATTGGCCAATCTCACCCATGAGGCTCGGCAGCACAGGGTGTGGTGCGATGCCGCTGGTGGATGGGTGGGCTGTCCGGGCAGTGAGCAGCTCCTCCACTGCCATCCTCCTGGCTGCCTTGATCTCACTGGCTGGCAGGAACAGGCCTGGGGAAACAGGGTTTTAGGGTTTAGGGTTCAGGGTTTAGGGTTTGGGGTTCAAAGACCACGGGGCTCACGTGATCTCTCTGGCTGGCAGGAACAGGCCTGCAGAAACAAGGCTTTAGGGTTTAGGGTAGTAGGGTTTAGAGTTGAAAGGCTGCAGGCCCCACATGGATGCTGAGGACATGCATGGCAAATTTGCACAACACATCCTCGTCACATGCGATATGAAACAATGGAAACGTCATGTAAAAACACGATGACCCCAGGAAAAGCAAGTCACACAGACTTATCAGGCGGCAAGTGGTTCACAACTTATGGGATCAGGTGGCTTTGAGTTGAAAGGACCACAGACCTGCCCCCAGATCCAGCCCCTCCACATCCAGGCTCCCAAGAGATAGCGAATTCTCGCCCAGCTGGCCCACCGCTTTGGCAAAATCCTGTGCAGTCAGCGCCCGGTTGCTCGCCTGCATAACGGCCTTTGTTGGCAGAGGGTTCACATGGAACTGCCGCTTGGCAGTGGGTTGTGAATGATAGGCATGCGTGGCCTGTTGCCATTGTTGGTGGATGCACCCGCGCATGATACTGGAAATGCTCCCAATTGCATGTCCGCTGCACTGATATGTCTGTTTGCCTGGGAGTTGCTATTGTCGGTGGATACACCCACGCATGACACTTAAATGGTATCTGCTTGCCTGTTGCAATGCCATCTGGCTGTGTACAGTCACCGAATGCCCTTGAGGGTCCCGAAGCGCCAATTGCAGTGGTGTCCCTACGCTGCCTGAGAGCGTCACGTCGACAGCCACTTTGCGCTTTTGCGACTCTGACAGGTTCTCGTAGGATTGGTGCAGGCGCGCCTCCAGAGTCGAGTCTCGAGTTTTCCACACCAAGTCCCCAACCTGCAGACGGGGAGCAGTCAACAGCTGGTGGGATCACCGCCATTGGGGGAAGCAAGCATGGTAGGAGTCAGGATGCAAAAAACTCTGATCCACCTTCGCTTAATTGCAGATCCAAAATTACCTCCTGCACCTGCACCCTCATGATATCCACCTGCCCCCCGCCAAACCCTTAACCCTAAACACCACGCACCTGCACCCTCCTGAGGTCCACCTGCCCCCTGCCAAACCCTAGCTGCACCACCCCTTGCTCAGCAGCAGGCAGCGCCGCCCCCCCGCCTGCCACTATGGAGTATAATGCTCCCCCTTGCTCCTCCTCCTGGGGGTTGCCGCTGTCAAACACCACACCATCGCCGCGCTTGATGGGGGACCTGCACACAAGGGGGTACACCAGGTGAATACACCATATCATCACGTACGGATGTATACCATTTGAGAAGGTTACGTGGTCTGGTGGAACAAATGTATGTAAGGTCAAGGGTCTCGAAAGCACTCTAGGGATCCTCGATCCTCCAAAGTTCTACAATGGTGGATGCAGTCTCACACTGTGCAGGAGCAAAATTCTGGGACATATTACTTGCAACAGAAAATTGTATGACACAGCAATATTACTGCGTGCAACTGTTGGAATGCAGTCTCCACTTCCCTCCAGCACCCCACCCACCTCAGCTCCACCCACACCCCCTGTGGCGCCACCTGGCCCACCCTGCCTATCGCAACCCCCCTGTGTCGGGGGGAGCGGCCTCGAACCAGCTCCTGGTGCTGGCTGCCACCCAAAAACCCTAGGGTAAGCCCGCTGTGGTGCTCGTCCTGACCACGCGCAAACACCTGCCAGGGGTGGGGATGATGTATGCAAGTTGGTGAGTATTATTCAGCCTCCATTGTGAATGAAACCCTTGACCACTTGGATGAAGTTTCGGGGAGGAGCGTGGTTGCATATAAAGGCAAGGGTGAAAGGATATCAATAGGACTATTGTTATCTTAGCACCCTGGATAAAGGGCATTGTGGTATGACAAGGGGTGGAGCATGGTCTGAAATGAGGAGGAATTTGTGCAGCAATGCGCAGCCTGCAATGCAAGTGCTTGGAATGCAAATTGTATCTGACCCACGTGTGTGCTTACAACCTGCTGGGAATTCTACAGTGGGCGCATAGCCTTGTGGTACCCAAGGCTCTATAGCCCCTACCCACCCACCTGATGCAGGTCCGTCATTTGCTGGTTGGAGGGGGCTCCCCTCCCCTGTACAGGGCTTTTCCCCTGGATCTCTGCCCATGCTGCGTCCACTGCCTGACGGTACACCTGCAGGTGACAAGTGGCACCCTTAGCCCTAAACCCTAATTTAGGGCCTAAAATATTCAATTATTTCGAATGAGAATTTAAAAAATATTATCCAATAGGCAAACAGTGTTAGTTGGCCCATTCGGCAGCAAACATTAATCACAATTGAGCATCACAGGCATATCACCACTCTCCTACCCCCACCCTCACTCCCCCACCTGCGTTGTTATGGCCACATACTCTGGCCCCTTGAGCCTCCCCTCTATCTTGAAGCACGACACCCCTGCCTGGATGAGCTGGGGAACCACCTCCACTGCCATCAGGTCTTGGGGGCTCAGCAGGTACTTTATGTCACCCAAATCCTGCAGGGGGGGAATAAATAGTGGGTTGGCGATCGATAACAGGGGGTGGGAACGCGGGCCAAGGTATGTGGGTCTACTATGCAATACTTCTACCCTAAACTACAAACAAATATCTAATCGAATTCTGCAAGGCCCCTCGCCAGGGTCCATCATGCCAGCATAAATTGAACCAGGCGCTGATGCAAAGCTCAACCCTAGCCAGGGGCGGTGCAAAAACTGTTCATATTTTAGAACCCTGGTGATTAGACGCTCAGCACACCCCTCCTCCTCAGCGCCATCCTCCTCCTACCCCCTACCCGGATCTCGCCATTCACCACCAGCCCATAGGGCAGCCTGGGATTAGGGTGCAGGGTTTACCCAAACCCTAAACCCCTGCAAACCCTAGACCCTTCCTCCCCTGCCTTGCCTTCCCCTTTTCCCCCACCCCTACCCGGATCTCCCCGTTCACCACCAGTCCGTAGGGCAGCCTGCATGCCTGCGCACATTGCCCTCGGTTGGCGCTGCGTCCCCCCCACGCCTCTGAGGAGAAGCATTGCCCGCTGTAGGACACACACAGGGCGCCTGCGGGGGAGATACGTATTAGCACTTTTTTCTGAATGGATGTCAAATGAAATGTAAATCCGCCAAAATCTCCACTTGCACCCCGGTGCCCGGTGGTATTAATTATTTCAAAAGAGCTGCTTGATGCCGCATGTGCAAGACTGACTGCTAATCTGCTCCGTTGCTGGATTGCATGTAATGAATCAAGTGACTAATCACGGCGCCCGGGTAGGGTTTTGCATTAGGGTTTGGAGTTAGGCACCTACCATGCACGAACGCCTCCACTTGCACATCGCTGCTCCGCCCCACTGCTGCAATCTCACCCACGCTCAGCTCCCGCCCCACCACCACCCGGGACATCCCTCGCTCCCGAGCGAACTCCGCCCCCTCCCCAGACGTGATTGACATTTGCGTTGATGCGTGGATGCGCAGGTGGGGGGCCACGCGCCGAATGAGCTCAACCACCCCAAGGTCCTGAGGGTTTTAAAAGGGGGTTTTTATGGGGGAATTTTTATCAGGGCCAACAAAACCCTAAATTTGAAACCTTACACCATGCACCCACCTGCACAATCACCGAATCCACCATCCAGGTCCTGAGGTTTTCTAGAGAGGGGTGGGGTGGGGGCGGGGTATAGTTGGTGGCGCAATGGATGCAAATGTTTACAAAACCTGTCTACGTCATGTCACCTGTTCAGTACTTCAATATACTGCATATCATGTAACCTGTTCATGTTATTACCACCTGCTCTGGTGAGTGGCAAGGGCCTGGCCCCCTCGCCCTCGCCCAACCCTCCATGAATGTGCTCATGCTGCACCTTTTCCCCTTTGTCCGATTCAGTACCATGACAAAAGTAGGACGATCGCCATTGTGCCCTAGCACCCTGCCCCGAGCATGCTCATCCACAGCGGCCAACTCCTCAACAGAACCCTAAACCCTAGACCCTAGACCCACCTGCACAATCACCGCATCCACGCCTGCTGCCGCTATGCGCCGCACATGCTCCTCCACAGCGGCCAGCTCCTCGTCGAATATGAGCACATTGAGGGTGACGTACCCCCGCACTCCCCTCTCGTGCAGGTATTGTACCACCCCTGGCAGCTCGTCAAGGGTGAAATTTGAGGCCCTGCGCGAGGGGAGGACAGTACGTGGTGGTGTGGTGGGGGGTGGGGGGTTGGGTGCTGCTGGTTGGGAGGATGTGCAGGGTTGCATACCGCCACCTCTATGATCCCCATTCTGGAAGGAAACCCCACCACCCATCACGCATGCGCACCGAAACCCCGCCCCTCCATCCCACCTGCAAGCCCCCACCCTCGCCCCCCTACCCTCCTCCCGACCCCTTTACTGTCCAACAGGTACTCCCCCTCCTCCCATCCAACCTTCCACCACCCACCTTGCACGCGCGTTGAAGCCCTCCACCCCAAAATACACGGCATCTGCTCCATTCTCAACACCCGCCCTCAGCTGCGGCCACCCCCCCGCAGGCGCCAGAACCTCCGGCTTGTGGGGTGTTGTGTGGGTGCCAGGTGGCGCCACCACGTGGGCTGTGGGGCTGGCTGTGGCGTGGGGGTGCTGGGAGGGTTGCGGCGGTGGTGGTGGTGGGGTGGTGAGGGATGAGTAGAGTGCGGGGTTCTTGCGTTGGGTGGTGTCGGTGTCGGTGGCGGTGGGGGGTGGAGGGTTGGGGGTGAAACCTTGGCTGGGGTTTGAGCTGGTGCGGCTGGTGGCGCAGGTGGGTGGGAGGGAGAGGGTGGCGCGTTTTGAGGGGTGGGGGGAGCGGCGGGGGTTTGGAGGGGGGCGGGAGGGTTTTACTGCCACGGCTGCTGCCGCGCCTAGGGCCCTGCACCACCACGTGTACACCTGTCGATACCAATTCACTGAAGTATACAAAAGTGGGCAAGTTTGTGCTCTGCCCACACGTATCTGCCGTCTTGCACATGCATGCATGCATATGTTAGTGGTGCAGTCTCGCGCATGCATGCATGCATATACACGTGTTGCTCCTGTTTCGCAACTGGTTCGGACCTGGTGTATCCCTGCGTTTGCCCCATGACGCTCCGCATTGCACTGCCGTCAATTCGCTAACTGAGTTGGTGTGTGTACTATGCCTGCGGCTGTTCAGGCACCCATGGCCAGCCGTCGCACAAGTGCGCAAGGGTGGATATATCCATGTGGTGCGAGATACAAGCTGACCACTATGTATTCTTTGTAGAACTTGGTGTTGCTGTAATTGCAGTGTAAGAAAGGCAGTCGGTTTTGGAAGCAGAGCTTGCCAAGTGCTGGTCCCAGTCTTACGGTACGCTAAGACTTACTCGCCCACCTTGTTGCTGCAAAGTCAACCTGTGGCGGTTGCGTGCAGCGGTTCCATATGCATATGCTGCCGTCTTTTCGAGGGCAAGCACTTGTGCGTCAAGCTAGTTGGGTGCACTTCTTGGCGTACGCAGGGAAGTGGGTTCACTGTGAACAGGGGGTGAAAAAATATGGTGTGGCTCTGGGCACAAGAAAGCCTGGCTCTGCCACTTTTGTGCAGTGCTTGCTGGTTTCTATGGTAAAATAGCTGTTCCTCAACGAAACACACGTAAACGTCTTTCCTTGTCCCTCTCCTTGTCCCTCTCCTTGTCCCACACAACACCTCACTGGCGTTCTAAAAGAGGTTTGCTACCTAGTTGCTGTACGTACAACGGCTGGCCAAGCTGTTTAGCCACTTGCGCTGACCCATGGCCTCTGTGTGCAATGCCTCTGAGTGACGCCCAAGAGCTGCTGAGCCAGGTAGGATGCGGCCAGAACCCATCGCACATCCAGCGGCATGTGGCCAACGCATATGCATGCATGCCCGAAACACCCACAAACTCATGCGCACTCTGAACCAACCCACCAAAGTATAATCTGTTCCCTGGCAGGATGCCCTTGTTGGAACAACCACGTTCCCTGTTTTGGGCGCTTTGCCCACATAAGTTCATCACCGCCCTCATCGCCCTCTGGCATTCGCCCATCCATGGCTGACTTTGACAAACTCCCCCTTTCCTCAGGGCCAGCTGAATCAGTGCCAGTCGGAGCTGCAGCCGCTGGTCCCTTTGGCTCAGCAGGCGTACCGACGCCAGGTGGCGGCCCCACAGGAGGACGGCGAGGGGTTGGCGTTTGAGTACGCAGCAGCAGTGGGGGAGACTGCATACCTACTGGTGGGTGTACGCAGGAACGGAACTTGTGGCGCATGAATGTGGTGGGTTTCCATGGAGTATGCAGGGCACGCGGGGCATTCCATTGGTGCGCCATGCTGCCCGGGAAAGCCATGGACCATGCGCACGTAATCCAGACACACTTGAAATTCGTCAACATTACTTGAGCATGGACGCACTATCCCCGCATATTTCCTGAGAATGTTTGTATAAAATTTAGTAATGATGATTACATGTATTCTTCAGCATTGTTATCGGCACATATGTGCAATCTATTTTACGTCATATATACTCGCCAAATTTTGGTGCTTGCAAACCATAATTGTAATTGTTACCTTACTTGCAATACCCCAGCAACCAAGGCGTAAGCAAATTTTCAAATCACCATGTGTCAAAAAGTGCACACCCCGCAGGCGATCGAGTTGTGCAAGCAAGGGGACTATGACAACGCTGACACAGTACTGGGGTGGCTGGGGTGCCAGTACAGGTTGTCATGTGGGGTATGGCAGGCGTGCTTGGAAGGGGCTGCCCATGCGCCACCTGGCACCTCAACAGACCAACATGCATGCCCAGGAGGCGGCGTTGCAAGCAGTGCGCCGGTTGTGTGTCTGCCGGATGCTGTGTCAGGTGCGTTGGGGGGTGGAGGGCTGATGAAGAATATTTACAACCTCCCTCCATATGTTTGAACGCTTTGCCTTGGCACAGGGTGTGGCATCTGAAGGTTGGTGCTTTAACATGTGGGTATCGCATATAAATGTAGAGTATACAAAATGCAACGAAAAACAGCCCTGATTGGCGTGGCATTTTGTTTGTGCACCATAAGCTTCGGCCCACAAGGACAATGAGCAGTGCCCAGCGGTGGACAAAATCCAGAGTTTTCCAATGCAATGCCTTCAACGCCGTATTGCGCAACGCTATCCAATGCAATCCAGGACACTTTAATGCTGTGCGCAATGCTACTCTATGCATTCACACAGACGCATGTGGGACGCTGAAACATGTGCATGACTCCCCACCCAACCCCGCAGGGCGCCTGCTGGATACCCTCAAACGGGGTCTCGCCCCCCATGCGTCCTACTGGGAACAGCATGCATATGGCGCGCCTGACACTCCCTTCTTCTCGTATTACTACCCCTTGGTACGAAGGGTCCAGGGTTTAGGGTTTTGCACTGCCATGTGCCCTTCTGGATGCAGAGTGCATACAGCGCGCCTGACGCCCCAAGGTCCACTTACCTAAGCTGGAAATCATGGCCTAAATATTGATACGCATCTGATACCTGCAATGATAATGTATTGTGAACCACCACTGCCAGTTTGCTGCCCCAGCACCCTAGGGCGCCCTCTTCCCCCTTGCCACGCAAATCCATTTCCACCTTGATGACCTTCCCTCCCCATTCCACAGAACCAACCCCCCTCCAATGCAATAGAGCAGGCTGCCCAGCACCTCCACACCCAGCTGCGGCGCCTGCCTGGGTGCGCCGGGGGTGTGACGGGTGCCTGTGGGGTGGAGTGGTGGGCGCACACGCGAGCGCCTGGGGATCCCCACCAGCTGCACTTTGATGTGGATGAATCCCTGCTGCGCCAAGGGGAGGATGCATACGAGCTGAAGCACCCGGTGCGTGGCAGCAGGATGCCTCGAGTGCAGTGGGAAGGGGGTAGGGGGTAGGGTGGTGGGTGTTTGAAAGGGCACCTTTTTGGATGCATGTGGCAGCTCATTGAACACTTGTCATTGACCAGGAGCTAGCTGGCAATAGCCACGTGGCATCACATGCATCCCGTGCATCCCCACCAGCGTGGCACCCGTCAGTCACCCCTCCTTTTCCCAACACCACCCCGCACTATCCACCTATTCACACAACAGTTAACACATCCACCCTTCCCCTGCAGCTCCTCAGCAGCGTCCTCTTCCTGTCGCCATGTGGCGGACCGACACTTGTCATTGATCAGGAGCCAGCAGGCGCGCTAGGTCAAACAGGGTGGGCGGTTGCGCCAGCTGGCGGTCAGCTGTTGGCCTTCAGGGGGAGCCTGCTGCATGGGGTGCTGCCAGGTGAGTGGGGTGAGAGGTGGGGTGGTGGTTCATGAATAAACAATTGGCTGCAATTGTTGTGCAGGCTGTTTTCCTTAGTTTGTGGCAGGTGCCCGTAACATGACAAGGCGGTTTGGCACACTCCAAACTCATTTACCATTCTCATTTAACTTTCAAATGTCCACCTAAGTGAAGGGCTACAAATTTTTAAGGACCAGGGGTGCCCGATGCTGATCATAATTATTTTGAAGAACCACGTCCCAAAACCCCTGGCGCAGGATCTGCCGCGCCCTCATCTGACCCAGACAGATCCTACCAGACACGCACCACGCTCATTCTGGCATGGTGGGGGCCCGAAATGCGCCCTGCATGTGGGACATCTGGCCTGGGTCCTGGGCGCATGGCTCCCCATCCATCCACAGCGTCAGCTGGCAGCTGGGTGCACGCATTGCCAGTGTGCGATGCATCGGAACCACTCCTGGAGCTGCCAATGGAGACAAATACTCATCATCACCATCACCAGCCCAAACACCACCACCATAAACATCAACATCACCATCACAGTCACCATCACCATGATCGTAAGGCAGAGATCGATGCTTGCCAGGGACAGAGTGAGGACCACCAGCCAGGGATGGATGCTTACCAGGGAGGGATTGTCGCAAATGTGATGGGGACTGCAGCCGCTGGATCGGGGTATGCAAATCCGGTGCACCCCGTAGGGCAGCAGCAGCGGGACATTGGGAGTGAAGGTGGAGATGTGGCTGGTGTGGTGGTGCCAGCTGGCGTCAGCCCAGTGTGGGAGCGAGTGGGCCGTGGCGCGTCACCGTCTGGCAGGGCGTCATCAGGGGAGGAGCTGCATGGTAGCTGGCGCGAGGCGCTGAACAAGGCTGGAAATGCAGTTTATGGGAGCACCATGTCGTCGGTTGCTGGCAGCACGCCCCAGGCGGTTGAGGTCATCGTACCGCTTGGCGCTGATCTGCCGCTGCCCCCGCTGCGCTTCTTCTTGCGCAGCGCATGGGAGGTCAGGGACGCGTATGTGCTTCGCTGACGGCTGGGATTGCCTTTTGTATGTTTGTTTGTGTGTTTGTTTGTATGTCGCTGGCGGGTGCTCAGTTGAACCAAACTATTTATTTGATTATTTAGCCAGTTGACTGTCGTGTGTTGAACTTGCACGTATGTGCTGCAAAAAGGCAATTTAGGTATCTCATGATGTACCCAACATATTAGTAGTGACCACTGCCAGCAATACCATGCAGACCTGTAGCAGGTACTCCTCTTCTAGACAATGCATGACGCTGAATCAAGTGTGTTTGCCGGCATCATGTGCGGGGTCACCACCAAGTGTTTCTTCGCTTTCCTCCTGTCGTATATGTCCATGATTGCAACGGTAAATGATTATATTCAGTAGTGAAGAAATAAAATGAAATGGTGTCACACAGTGCCGCCGTGTGTGGGGGCGTTATGGTTGATATGGTATCAGAATATTCTGAATCAGCAGGGCTGCCAGCTGTTGTAAAAGCACTTCGCACACAATAAAAAATATTGCGTCAGTTGCTGACAGTGTGTAATACCATTTATAAAGTTGGAAGAAGGTGACCTTCAGCCTAGGCGGCCATACCCATGGATCATCAGATGACCAAATTAATTTTCTTTTACTGAAATATTCAATAAAGTAAAGGGATGCATCAATGATATGACATAATATTAATTGATCATCGTGATCATGTTTATGCACCGCCTGTGCCCGCCTGCTGCCAGCATGGTCAATGGCAAGTGGGCCCCAGTCCTCTTCTAAGAAATTATACTCAATCAAGGTCAAAAACTTCTCAAACTTTGGGACAGAGGGAAATTTTAGAGCGCACAAAGTCGATTAACCACCAGATGACGATTGCCAACAATATTGTCCCAACTTCTGCTCTCTGGATTCTTTTGTGAATGAGGGCACACTGTGTACTACTAGCAAAGTCTACAATGTTTGTGGCGACAACAGTGAGAGTGGTCAGAGCTAAAAGAGGAACACGCCAAAAAACGTGCTGGCGAGGAAAATCTGAAACAATCCAAAGAAAACATAAATTTGTACCTGCCTGGACCCCATGGGCATACACACCCCACACCCAATGGGCATACATACGCCCAAATCCAAAGCGTGGCAACATGCGCCCAGCCAGGCACTCTGGTGCAATTGCTGCATGGAGCACCACTGCAGCGCAAATTACCGTCATTGCTCAACTAAATCGACCCAACCAGGCTGCAACTAATTTCCACCCCTCTGGCATTCATACAAGACCCCACAAAATGCAAGAGCTGTACTTCCTGGCGCACACGCCGGTGCTACCCCATACCACTCCTTCCTAAAGCGCAGCAACTCAACCCAAAACTGTGCTGCATCCCCCAGCCCATGCACTGGCCCGTCCATACCCCCGCCCACCTGAGGTGCATCCCCAGACCCACGCGCAGGCCTTCTCCCTCCGCACCCGCCACCCCACACCCTAGTCCACCCATCGTTCCTGGCGCACTTGCGACCACATCACCCGCAGGGCCACGCCATCCAGCTCGGTAAACCCTAAACCCTAGTCCGCCCACCGGCCCTGGCGCACGCACTTTGGCGAGAACACCTGCAGCGCCACGTCATCCAGCTCTGCAAATGTTGCGTTGCCCGCCATGATTGCCTGGCGTTTGGTGTCCGCCTCGATGAAGCTGCGCTCCTTGAGGGGGGCATTGAAGAAGGTGGCGTCCTTGTACAGCTCGCGGGTGCCCTTGGTGCTGTCCTTCAGCTGTGGAGAAGAAAAGGGAGGGTTTAGGGTTTAGGGTTCAGGGTCGCAGGTCGTTATCCAGCTGTCCATTGGGGTTGAGGGTCACACCTTGTCTTCCAGCTTTGCCAGTAGTGTTCAGGCTCTAGGGTTACACCTTTTGCCCTCTAGCCACCTCCTCCATGAGGGTTCAGGGTCTAGGAGTAAGGCCTAAATTGAACCTCCCACCTTGTCCTCCAGTATCCTCCATTAGAATCTAGAGTCACCCCCAATATCCAGCTCCACTGGGGTTTAGGGTTCCATCTTGTCTCCCTTCTCCATTAGGGTTCAGGGTTCAGGATTCGGGCCTAAGGTTTAGGGTCCACCTTGTCCTCCATGATGTCCCCCACCCGCAGCTTATCCATTAGGGTTTAGGGTCACAGCTTGCCCATTAGGGTTTAGGGTCCCACCTTGTCCTCCAGCTTTTCCATGATGTCTAGGGTCTAGGGTCACATCTTTTGCCCCCTAGGCACATTTCCCATTAGGGTTCAGCGTTCAGGATCAGGGCCTAGGGTTTAGGGTTCCCACCTTGTCCTCCAGCTTCTCCATGATGTCCCCCACCCGCAGCTTGTCCATGGCCAGCACCGAGGAGATGCGCGCCATCTTGACCTTCTGGTAGTCCACCGCGGCGTTGTTGGCGGGCTGCGTCAGGAAGTCGTCCCAGGTCTTTTGCGGGAACCCAAACGAGTCGGGGTTGCCATTGTTCACAGGCTCAAAGGAGTGGCCCAGCCCGCTGGTGGCAAAAACAAAGAGGTCGCTGGCGGAGGCCGTGACCATCCCGTAGCGGAACTCGGGCGCGTCCTCCCCGTATTTGGTGGGGGAGAGCGCGCCCTTGCCCCACTTGGGCTTGTCTCGTTGGGAGTCGTCCAGCTGGGTGAGGGAGATGGCGCGCAGGTCGTTGAGGTCGGTCTCGTGCGGCGCGGTGAGCGGGACCCACGCCTTTTTGTGGCTGTTGAACCAGAAGCACTCCACCTGGCCCACAAAGAGGTACACCAGCACCACCTCCTTCTTGTTGAGCACCACCATGAAGTGGATGATGCCGGAGATGGAGTCTGTTATGGGAGCAGAAAGGAGGGTCAAGGGCACATGGAAACGACCAGACTTCACCAGAGCTGCACTATTTACCGTGCTGGCAGTGCTGACTAGAGCTTGTTGTGCTGCAGCACGATGCCCACGGTAAAATGGTATACCTAGCTGCACACAATGTCTACAGGTATGGTGCAGAGCCTGCACAGTTCAGACCTGCGCGCAACAGTTGCCGCCCAGTTGAACAAGCCCCAGATACTGGTACTGCTCTCCACGTGCTGTACCCATACCTGTACACAAGGCTACCTGAAATGCGCACAACATGCCGAGTTGAACAAGCGCCGGCGCACCCTTCTGCTACTAGCCACCCACTTCCCCCTGACCTTGAGCTGCTCTCACCCCCCCTACCCTACCCCAGTGCCCACCCACCTGTTTCCCGGAACTCCAGCAGCTTGATGTGCGCCGCAATGGCCGCAGTCTTCAGCAGCTCAGCCACCCTGCGGGTGCTCTTCAGGTTTTTGGTGCCGTTCTTCAGCACCCTGCGTATCTCTGCCAGGGCCACGTGGCTGGAGATCCACCCAGAGGCGCTGTCATGGCCATGCCCCTTGAGGGTCGCCCCAAAGGCACAGGCCCCAATCACCTCGTTGAAGAAGGCGTCCGTGTTGGGGTGCTTGATGGAGACTAGCTCACCGGAGGTCTGCTGGACCGTCTTGGGGAAGGTGGTGGTGAGGGTGCCTGGGCAACAAAGCACAAGGTGGGTGCCCGTATGGAGTATCTCTACAGGGCATCCCATCCTGGAGAACTAGTGCAAGATCCTCGTGTGAGGCGTGGAGTAGAGGAAGCAAAAGGACGCAACGACCTTCCCAGGCTTGAACCGTGCTGTTTGGAAGGCACACCAAGCGCACCTGCCACATAGGCGTTGGGAGTAGCCCATAATCGTTGCAATGCCTTTATGGGGCTTAGCTTGATTTCGTTGTTGGTGGAGGAGGTGTGGAGCTTGACGTTGACGTAGACAGCGTCCAGGCGGTTGAGAAGAAGCGAGTGCGTTGTGGATTGCAGGAGGTGGGTCAGGTCTACATCGGGCAAGTTCGGTGTTGGCGAAATGTACGACCCCCCCCGTTGCACCAGCTCAGCGTGGGTCTCAAACTCTGGGCCTTCAGGCACAGACGCGCACATACCCATGGTGCACCTGTTTTTCACGACCAGGCCTGTACTAGCTACCCTGAATGTGCCATATGAAGGTCACACTGGCTGTGTGGCATATGCATGCATCATCCAGGGATAGCCAGGTGGGCGCCCAGGTTCAAAACAGCGAAACCCCCCCGCAACCGTGACTGCCAAAGTTGGCCAACAGCTTACAAGGGACCAGTTACAAGCTCTTCAGTGGCTGCAGTATCCGATATGATGCAGAACCAACTTATTTATCACACGAGGCAAGTTGGGTCAGCACTTCGCCAGGCTGGCCGTGGGAGGTGCCACTGCAACAACTGATATCAATAGCAACGCCTGCCCATATAGTGCGTTTGGCTACTAACCCCAGCTCAAGCTTTTCCACTCGTTTCAAAGCCACGTTGGATCCTACGCACACGAGATTCGTATACAGCACGAATTGCAATTGCATAGCCCTCGGGACCATCTGCGGCATGCCAAATTGTGGCCTCGTGGGACAGGTGTATAAGAAGCTTAGTAGATAGGGCGTTTCCTGTTGGTGGCATAAAGTACACCGCAGCCGAATTATCTCCCTCGGTGGTTAAGTCAAGTTGTCAAGCCACTATCCTTTGCTCCTTCGTGTATAAACCAGCTCGAGGTCGCTCCACCCCAGTAAACAACCCCCCAAATCGAAAGAGTACACGGTACCCGTGCTGTGTGTGAGCCGGATGAGCTTCAGTGCAAGCTGGAGTGTGAAACAACTGCACGGTTAATTGGTGCCTGTGATGAGGAATGGCTTCTGGAAAGGACATTGCCCATGCGGTGCAAAAACTTGCAAGGTGAGACCTACAGAACGACAATGCAGCATCTTGGAGCCTTGTTACTATCGTACTTGTTAGGATCTGCACCTGGCATCTATAATCGTGTGCTGCTGGGGACGATGCATATGCGTTTTTTCAGGCGGTGGCTATTCAGCACCTGACCACCTTGTGTTTGGGCATGCTTGCAGCCGTCAGTCCTTCTTTGGGGGCCCAATCTCAACAAGGGAGCTGTGCAAGGCACCCGCATGGTCAGCACCTCCCCCCGAGCCCCCCAAACCCACCAAGTCAGCCAGCTCCAAGCAGTCCCAGCAGCATAGCAGGGAGCGGCCAGCCCCACAGCCCAGGTCCCAGCCTCCCCCAGACCCCAAACTGGTCGCAAAGCAGAGACTGAAGCAGGCGCTTGCAGACTTTGATGCCCTCGGTGAGGATGGTCCAGTCACCAAGCTGCCACCAAGGCCAAGCAGCTCACTCGGCACCTCTGCCTTGCGCCTCTCGCAGGAGGTCCAGCAACGCTCCACAGCCGGCAAGCAGCGCACCACACAACAGCCTTCAACCTCCATGTCCAGCAGGCAGCTGAGCCATTCGAGCGCGACCTCATCTGCCCGCGCACACACAGTCACGCAGCACAAGGCGGGGACCAGTGCGCCAGTGTCCAAGTCGGTGCGCAAGGCCCAGGAGAGGCACAATAAGAAGAATGCACTGGGGAGGAAGCTGGCCATCGAGCCCCAGGCTGTGGGGCTGACGTCAAGGCAGAAGGCTGACAAGGCCATGCGAGCAGCGGTGGATGTCATGAAGAAGAATGGCCATGCTAGGGTACCTGCCGCCAACAGACCGCTGCATCATGGCATTGACCATGTGGTGCTGCCCATCGAGCCCAGGGCTCCTCGCCCGCTGTCCAAGCTTGTCGCGTATGGCATTAATCCCACCATGGATGAATATTTACATCGATCTGAAGAGCAGGCTGCTTCAGGTGGGCATGCATTACAACTGCCATGCCGCACCTTCATAATGTCATGCCGCCCTTGCGTTATGCCATGAAATGCAGCGCATGTACCCATTCCACATGACTGCACCGCATGCAGCCCATGGTGGTGGCCAGATGGTGTGACAGGCGGCCACATGCTCACAGGCACAAGGTGTGAGCCCCATGATGGCTGGACCCTCTCAGAGGATGAGGATGTCGTTCACCTGGACGGTGCGGGTGCCCGGCGTGCGATGCCTGCAGGCGCGCGGCCGGCGCCGCCTGCCCCCAAGTTCCCGCGCCCCGCACAGCCACAGCCCGCACCCTCTCGACGGGCGCAGGGTCAGAATGCCTGGGGCATGCAAGAGGATGATGACGACGTCATTCACATCGATGGGACGGGTGCCCCGCGCGGGAAGCCTGCAGGCGCCCGGTTGGCGCCACCTGCCGCGGCCAAAGCTCAACGCCCTCCAGCACGGCCACATCCTGCCCCTGCACCCTCCCAGAAACTGCCTGGGCACTTCTTGTCCGGGTATATAGCGGCGGACCACAGCGATGACGGGAATGACAGGCGAGCGAAGCCCAACGGCGCGCGGCTGGCGCCACCTGCCTCCAAAGTCTTACGCCCTGCACCCCCGCGACCCGCCCCGCGACCAGCAGTCTTGCAAAAGCGGCCGCGCACGTATGAGGATGAGTACGACTCGGTGGGGGAACAACACTTCAGTGAGGACGAGGACGATGACGCGGGGGACTGGCGTGCTGAGCTGCGGAGCATCACAGGCTATGACCCCAAGCGCTTCAAGGACGCGCACCTGGATGACCGCCGCATGGTGGGTTTGTCAGCTCAGTCCAGCGATGGTCAGGGCCGCTTTGTACCAAGTTACTAGGGAAGGGGGAAAAGGGGTCCTGAGCCTGTTGGGTGGTGGCAGAGTGTAACATTTGCCATATAGACATATCTAATCCGTAACCCTAAACCGTAAACCCTGAACCCTAAAAATTCAATGAAGAACGTCTGCATCCCCCTGACCCTGAACCCTGAACATCCAGCCCTACATTCAAAACTCTGAAGCCTGCATCGCCCTTTTGCTGCCTTTTGCAGGAGGCCAGCTACGACGAGATAGTGCGCGAGGAGAAGCGCAGCGCGCGCCTGGCCAGGGAGGCCGACAGGCTGGAGGAGGAGCTGGAGGCCAGGCGGTTGGCGGAAAAGGCGGCGCGCAGGAACAAGAAGCAGGGGGCGTAGCTGGGTCGCTGCATTGGCGGGGCATGGGGCATGGGGCAACTGGGCATGATGGTGCATTGGCATGGGGCGTAATGATGCGCGTCAGCGGTGCAGCTGTTGATACGCCCTGGGTAGGCGGATTGGGCACAAAGTATGTTTAGAGACATATATATTACTAGATGGCCAGCAGTCGAACCTCGGCCAAGGGCCACAACAGTTTTGATACTTGTTCAGCGGGTGCTTTGAAATTTTCTAGTGGTTAGTCCTCAGAAATGGCTAGTATAAGCATTCATTTCGGAAGGTACAGCTAGACAGCGCTTCATTATTCAGCTTGCTGCTGATGTGTGCTGCCTTCTGCAATAGAAACATAGACTTAGGCGCAGAGGACTTGGCTATAAATTTCAGGGTTTCGGAAGAGTACCTCCAGGTGTTACTGGAGCGTACTGCCACCATTGTTGGTGGCCCATGTGGTCAATTACTTTCATTTGCTGTGGTGGGCCTTAGATGGATAGGATAGAACGAATTGTATTCCTTGAGGTTCACCTGTCAGAAGTACGTAGTGCCATCTGGTGTTACAGTATTGGCATTGGGGTGCGCTGCTAGGAGTACAATGCGGCTCCTAGCAAGTAGGCCAAGTTGAATTGCAACGTCAATGCAGCGATAGCTTTACCACCACGGTTTTGGAATCCCAGTATACGGACCTTGTGTTGCCAGTGGATGGTTGTGGCCTGTAGCTCTGGGGTTTGGCAGCAATTTGTACCTGCCATGACGATGCCACGTGAAAAACGGTACTGCCCAGCGGTGACACATGGGTATACCGTGATCAGCGGTTTCTTACATGGGCAAAAACCTGCGCAGTTTCTTTTTTTGGGGAAAACAAACGCATATTTCGTTGTCTCACACCCCCCAGCCAAAACCTTTGCGACAAAATAGCGCTGACACCGTTGTCAACCTTCAATTCTTCTGCAATCGACTGGTGGGTCCGTAGTTAGCCTGTGGAGACGGCTTTCCGCCCACTCTGTTGCCGTAGCGCGGGAATGAGGGGCTTCCTCGTGCCCACTGCCCTGGGATCGAAAATCTCAAGTTCGCACCGGCTTTTGTACCGCTGATTGCTCTCAACTTCTTGGTGTCTGCGGCAGCCGATCCTTCCATTGTATTGTATGGTACCAGAGTAGAGACCCGCTGCAGACCTTCTGATCCTCGCCACCCAGGTACTCGTAGTCTAGCTAGAAAGCTGAAAGTGGAGTGTCAGGAGGGAGCCTTGTGCAGGCTTGCTGCACGCCTTCAATATGCCCGGTACTGATAGGAAACTAGCTTTGGACGTCGGATCATGGTTTGCCAACGTGGCGACCTCTGTGGCAATCGTGTTTGTCAACAAGGTGCTCATGCAGCAGTCTGGGTATAACTTCCAATTTGGTGAGTCCTGCCCCGTTCTTGCTGACACCCAGGTCGCAACCCAGCTTAAAGGCCTAGCTCATCTCTACCCGTATGTTGCAGGGACAACCCTCTGTGGGCTTCACTTCCTGACGAGTGGGCTGTTCATGTGGATATGCAAGTCTGTTGGGCTATTTCAGGGGAGTGGCAAGCTGCCCTTGCCAGGTGAGTTGGAGTGGTGAAAGGTTTGATGGCTGCTGAGCTTTACAGCCTGCTGCTGGACTTACAAGAGGCTTTATTGCAGACTTGATCATGTTCACGGTCACGGCCAACACTTCAATTGTTAGCCTGAACTTGTCGCTCATGCTGAACAAAGTCAGCTTCTACCAGGTACGCGAGTTCCTTGCTGTCCTAACAGTTGTGCACAGCTGCTTTGCAACTAACCAACGGGTTATGTTGGCAGATTGCAAAGCTGGCGATCATCCCTTTCTGCTGCCTTATCGAGGTATTGTGGTTGAAAAGGACGTTCTCAAAGATGGCTATGGCAGCAATTGCCACCGTGATGGTGGGCGTGGCTGTAGTGTAAGTGGCACCTCTGGATGCTTGCACAGTACCTCCTTCTGCTTGCCTGGGTCTTCTCACTTCAAGTTCTTGTATAGGACTGTGGATGACCTGAGCTTGGGAGGGCCTGTCTTGGGAGTGGCTATTGCCCTCATCTCCATCGTCGCAAGTGGGCTGCAGCAGATTTTCTGCAGGACTTTGCAGCAAAAACACAACTTGTCATCCAGGTATGGCTTGCACTGTGGGGCCAGTGGTATCTAGCTGTCTTTTACCCACTACGTAGTGATGTGTACCAAAACGCCACCCAAATGTCATTCAACTTTTGATCACCTTGGTAAAGTCCCTTTCTGTGCCAACGCAGTGAGCTGCTCGCTGTCACGGCACCAACTCAGGTAGCTTTCCTTGATGCTATTCACAGCTGCCGGATCATTTTATAGTGGTGATCCCATGCTAACTATCCACTGTACTACTTGCAGGCCTGGACCCTACTCCTGGTTGGACCATTCCTGGACAAGCTCATCAGCAAGCGCTGGGTTTTCCAATACGAGTACAACATCCCTGCGCTGACGTGCCTGGCTGTGTCTTGTTCACTGGCTGTGCTGGTTAACATGTCCCAGTACCTGTGCCTAGGAAGGTTCTCTGCCGTATCTTTCCAGGTACGAGCCTGCAGCATGGCTTGCGTCATGTCTTTTCTTTCCCTTGCTCGCGCCTGTTCCTTAAACAACTGCAGCTTGGATCACTGACAACCTTGCCTGTGGGACCTGCAGGTGATGGGCCACGCGAAAACAGTGTGCGTGCTTGTTGGGAGCTTCCTGTTCTTGCATGACCTGATCGACAGCAAGCAGCTGGCTGGTATGGTACTAGCAGTGGCGGGCATGGTGCTCTATGGGAGCCTGCAAACAGGGGCCGGCAAGCAGGCGCCTCCTCCTCCTCCCAAGCCTGAAATCGAGCGGCTGCTCAAGAGCACTGAGCTGGATGCCCAACAGCCGTCCAAGGCTTGAGGGAGCTGTTTGGGGCAGCGCGGCTGTGCTCTGCGGTAGTCAACTGCACGAACAACTGGCACGGAGCAGTAAATTATTCATTGGCCGTTGACAGAGCGTCTCTGGCAGGTGGTTCAAGCAGATGGTCCAGCTGTGCAGCGCAGCACAGCACAGGAGCAGTGCAGCGATGCGCCGGCGGCCTTGTTGTAGCGCGCCTTGCACATTGGCACCAGGTGGTGGCAGCGCCTCATTCCAGTTACTGCGGGTGGACCAGCAACCTTACCGTGCAAGGCATCGCAGGGCAATCCTGTCGCCAAGTTTCCCCTTTTTTGCTTTGACCTGCCACTTGTGTGTTGGCGAAATGAAGCAGGAAGTTCTTTCCAGGGTCAGCTTGGGGCTGCAGATTAGCATTGGGTGACATAGGTGTAGTGGAGGACCAACCTACAGCAAGTCATCGTCAACCAGCATCCCAATCAATAACTGCAGCGCACTGGGATATCTCATTAAGCTTATACTCATACGACTGATTTTACTTTGCCCACAATGCCAAGCCCTTTATACGCTTTTTCAACAATGCCACTGCGCTGCTACACCCTTAGCAAGGGTCTTTACCCCAGAACTCTATGTTGAACAGACTAGTGGGCCTTAGGAAGACCTTGCGGTGGGTGCGGATGTGCTGTAGTTAAGGACTGTTCCATTCAATGCCCTGCAGCAGCACGTTTTGCGAGGTATTTACAATTTCTGTGCTTGTAGTACTGCTTCTTGCAGCCTGGGGCTCGCATTTAGCTACAAACTTGACAAGGTAGAATGTAGACCCTTACGTTTAGTTACAACTTGTAGGCTCAGAATTCCGAATCGGGGGTTTTAAAATTTTATATTGTATAATAACTGTCAGTGATTTGGTAGTTATTACAAGTAAAAAGTCATTTATTACCCCTGTAACTCGAGATGATGATCAGATTCTGCCAGAAAGAAGGTAATGAAGGGAAAACACACACAGGCAGACTCAGGTGGCCACTGGCTTGCCCTTAATCTTTGCTTCCAGTCCACAAAAAAATTGAATCCATCAACCATCCCCCGGCCCTACATTTTGCCAAACGGTGTCACGTGCTTCACCCAACCCCTCTGGGGCCCCAGGCCTTCATCCGAGATGAGGTAATCATCTCGCCTATCGCCCGTTTCATACCCTCGGGTGCGCCTCACCCCATCCTCACCCCGCGCTTGCCCCCCGAGCATTCATCTCCTTGACGACCCACGCCTTCGTCCCAGCCCAGCACTGGCACTCCCCAACACCCACCCAATCCACCACCATACCCGGTCCTACATTATTTTGTACACCCCCGCAGCAGCACACCCTCCCCCCTCACCCCGCCCCTGCCCCCCGCGCCTTCATTTCCTTAATCACCCGCTTCATGTCCTCGTGACCCTCTGCGCGCGCCGCCAGGCGCTGCTTGGCGGGGTCGTCCCAGAGCCAGGTGCCCGCGCGCCGCGCCTGCGCCACCGCCCCCTTGAACAGCGCCGGGAACTCAAAGTTGTCGTACAGCACCGCGCGGCTGTGGCGCACGCGCTGCAGCTCGCTCTGCCACAGGCGCACCTGGTCGGACACAACCTGCACACAAAAAAAGTATAAATAAAATAAAATAATAATAATTGAGTAAGATAATGTTATTGCCATCAGCACTTTGGAAGCAAGTCGTGCAGCTGCATGCTGGGCTTTGGGGCACGCGCTGCAGCTCGCTCTGCCACAGGCCAGCCTGGTCAGCCATGACCTGCATGAGGTGACTAATCATAATGCCAATTCTTTTATTCATTCTCATACTTGATAGATTTGTTTCTTTAGAAAACAGCCCAAATTACATTATAAACTCCTGCTACATACCGCAGGCACCACCGGCACCCTCCCCGCCACCTGCGGGTGCGCGTGCTGGCGCAGGTAGGTCACCACCTGGTCCGCCGCGATGCCGCTGGCCAGCGCGCCGTTGATGCTCTCGCGCGTGATTGTGCCCACAAACAGGTTGGGCAGCACGCACTCGCAGCGGATGAACAGCTTGAGGATGGCGTGCTGCAGGGGGGAGCTGGTGTAGGCATACACCTGTGTGGGCACAAAAACAAGAATAGTCAAGTATACAGTCGTATTCCTCAGTGAACGTTGACGGGGGATCTAGCCAGGTGCTGAATCTCAGGAAAATGCAACTTCAAACCAAAAAGCTGATTTTTAGTCAGGCCAAACAATGCCTTGTGCCATCTCACTTTGATGGAGTAGTTTAAAACCAAAAAAAGGTTAACAAGTTGGCAGTACATTAGTGGAAAGAAACCACTAGAGCATATAGCTCCAATTCCTGCTCAGGTTGAGGCCACACGCACCCTGAAGTTGGTCTCGACAATCACAAACCCCGCAGTAGCGTCCCCCTCCCCGCCTGCCGCCACCCCCCCACCCCCCGCTGCCAGCGACGTCGCCAGGTGCGTGGGCGCGAACCACACCCCGCCGGTACCCATGAAGGGTTTCAGCAGGCCCAGCTGCGCCATGTGGCAGGCTATGGAGCGCTGCAGGGGGTCCAGGCTGGCAGCGGCCCAGGGTCGGCCCAGGTCCCTAAACCCTAGCTGCAGCAGGAAGCTAATAACCGAGGACAGCTCGGCGCCTGGAGGAGGGAGAGGATATTCAGTAGGAAGAAAACAAAAAAGATACAGCTTCTTCAAGATGCACACAATAAACTTAACACAGAGATTACACAATTGTGCTTGTGGAAGAGAAATTTGTTGTACACATACTCAGCTTGTAACCACCGGCTGACATGGAAACAAAGCAAACCAACACATGTGACGCAAGTTCCTGGTCCAATGTATCGGCTGTCTCCAGCAGGGAGGGAGCAAGCCAGGCCGGAAATGTGCAAAACAGGGCACATGCTTAGCAGCTTAATGGCAAATATCTGACACAAGGCACGGTATGTGGGGCATCGTGCCCATCCATCATGTACGCAACCCAGACACTCCTCCCTTTCCTGCTTCATCCGACCCCCAACCCCTAACCTCCCCACCTTACCTGACTTTTGCTCTGCCCCCGTGATGCACTCCCAACATGTGCACTAGCACCCGTGTATCTCCCCTGTTTTGATAACCGTCCCCAACCCCCATGTCCCCCCCACCTGACTTTTGCTCTGCCCCCGTGATGTACTCCCTGAGCAGCAGCCACAGCTGATTGCCTGTGTGCAGCAGCAGGAACTGGAAACCAGACTCTGTCACAGATCGGCCATCGCGCCTGCATGTAGAAGAACCGCATGATCAGGGTGATGCATGTACGCACACCTTGGTAGCGGGGGAATTGGAGGTGGAAAGCTGCAGCATGGACTGGAGCATGCTTACATTGGATGCCCATGCTTCAGATGAGAACCACATGTCATCTGTGTACACTATTAGAATATAATAAGCTTGGTGCGTAAAATACCACATGTGCAAGACTGCTGCTAATCTGGCTGTAATGTTGGAATGCATGTAACCAACTAACTAACTAGCTAACTAATTAACTAACCTACCCTGTTGAGACGAGGCCCGCACTCAGCAGGAGCTTGTCCACTTGCAAACCAGCATCCCGACCCTGCGCCAGGTTGCACGTGCTCATTGGCCATGCTTTATAACTGAATGAGGTGCAAGCATGGCAGGCACATGGTCGTTGGCAGGGTCAGTAGTAGGGCTGTCAGCCCGCCAAGTTCCCCTCCCACGCTGACAGCAAGCCTGACACCCCTGGTTCGCATCATCACCATGATGGATGTGATGCCAGCATTGACATTCAGCAAGGGCTTTTATGTCACGACATGATACCCCCCAGCCATGGATCTCAGGTCACTCAAAGATTCGTCCGTCACTGTCAAGAAACTCCTCAGCTAGGGTGGTCAAAAGACCATAAGTTTCCGGAGGGTTTCGGCTGCGTACCAGGAATGACGGCAAGCCTGGCGGGCTCTTGGCAGCACCCACCAGGTACAGCTGGAGCGCCTGCCACACAACAACCCTGGCATTAGAATTCATGCATGAAAACAAATGTCACAATTTAACTTGGACATCAACCCGTTGGCAGCACTTTTCACACTTCCCAAACCCTACATGAATACCCTGCATTTCGGCCCCACACCCCCCCACATCCCTCACTGTGCCTGTGTGTATACCCCGCACAAACTCTAGATGAATACACTAGGTACATCCCCCCCGCACCTCCCATTGTGCTTGTGCGTATGCATCTAGCTCCTGCTGTGAGGGTGCCGATGCCTGGACATGAGGGGGGGTGTCCTCGTGGAGGGGGTCTCCCCTGTACCAGGCAAACAAGGGACTCAGGCGATAAGGATCCTAAACCCTAAAACCTTGACCGAGGGCGACGAGGAGAGGTTGGAATAGGCAGACAAATAGACAGGGACACAATTTGTAAGCTCACGCCCTGGCACCCAAATCGGTAACAAGTGCTTGCACGCCAACCTCGCGATCCGTGGTAGCAGGGGTGTTAATATATAAACCAGGAATTCCTGGTTTATCCCTGGTTTATATATTAACACCCCTGGTGATAGGGTGCAAGGCGCACATGGATAGGGTGCAAGGTACAGAGATAGGCTGCAGCGGAGAGTACCAGCGCACGTGATATGGTCCAGGGGAGCGTATTAGTGCACTGGCCGCACCTGCCGCACACCGCCCTGACCAGCTGCGCCTGGAAGACTGTGTGCAGGGAGTAGAACACATCGCCAGACCTGGGGAGCAACATAGAGCGCAGGTGAGGGTGGCGGCGCATCATAGTCCTGTTGTAGGGTCCGCCGGTTGCACACTGACAGAGCGCACAGCCGTGGCTCGCTCCCGCTCCAGCCATTTGTGTGCCATAAATAATGTGGGCATGCTTGCATGCATTGCTGTGCAACCACGCTAGTTGGGAGTGGCCCAGCAGTGAGTGACATGGTTGCGCATCGCGTCGAGACTTAAAAGGCAGTGCCGTGCGGTTCCATAGGCGTCGTGGTCAACAACCCAATCGCAAGTTGCCACACAGAGCAAAGTGGCGCAGTTGCCATCCCCAGGTACCAGCCGAGGGATATGTTACCACAGCAGCAGAACGGCATGGCAGTGCATGGTGTTTTTGCGTTGCAACACACCAGCTCACGATACAGTACTTCGTTGTTGTTGGACAACGTCCCCGCGGTGCGCACTTACTTTGGCGTTGTCAGCAGCAGCTGCAGGCGGGTGAGTGTGTCTATCGCCACCTCGTGCTTGCTGCGGCTCTTGGCCTCACACCAGCTGCTCACAAGTGCTGCGCCACACACCAATCCTTGCTGGGTCACATGGGTCGGGTAGGGCTGTGGAGCGCAAGCGGGGCAGGTGTGATGCTATCACCATGTGTGAACACTTGTTGGGTCACACGGCTTCTTGAGTGGTCATTATGTCATGGGGTAGGCACGAGGTCAGCGGCAGTGTCGCCATGCATGTATCCACCATGTCTCCATTGTATGTGGTGGTATAGTCAATTTTAGCACTTAGGTGCAGGGTCGAAAGTGGGCCATTTGTGGTGCTGTGTTGCAACTCCCTGTGCAGGTAGCGCCACACCCACCTTCACTGACGGGCTGCGTGACGAACAGCAGGCGAAGGACGTACTGCTTGGCAAGGGGTGGTAAGGAGCGAAGCACCGCCTGGCACGTCCAGTGGCTGTCGTACAGCTTGGTGAGCTTGACTGGTGGTAAGGACTCAAGGTACGCTGCCAAGTTCATGGGTGGCCACACCCATCAGTCAGAGATCACGCTCCGAGCATGCTTATACCAGACTTCAAGAACGTTAATGCTGCCAGACAAATTTTGGTTGTTTTTTTATTGACCAGCAGCTTCAGTGGGCTTTCTACACTGCCATGGCTGGCGTGGTGGCATATGCATGCATGCCAATTTGTTTGCATGTGCATGCATAAGTAGGTCACACCAAACGTGAACGTCGTACACTGCGCACTGCACTGGTGTACACTCTGAGCGTATCTTTCAGGAGGGACAAGCAGAACGAAACAGGTCAACTGCTGGTAATTGAACGCCACCAAAAGTTCGTGCCCAACAGGAAGCGAACCACGGAGTACAAGACATCATGTGTGTGAGGCCACGCTGAGAGAACCCGACTCGGCACAATACGCCGCCCAATATTGCGAAAAGCCTGTCCTTGTACACGAAAGCTCTCATATCGTCAATGCAGCACCTCATCTTGTCTCCTGGAGGTGCATGCATGCATCCGTAAATGTTCCTCGGCTTTACATATCAAAGAGCAGTTGATAAACCCTTCTATGCAGTAACACAGCACAGACTGATTGCACACCTGAGACCTACAGCGCTTGATTGAGCCTAAACGTCTGTTCTCTCAAGCCACCAAGACTGCCTGTTGAGGCATGGGCCACTGCGTACAATAACAGACCTTGGGAACGCAAATCAGAGGGAGCTGAGATGCTACGAATAGTTGTCTTGTCAGCTTTTGCGGCTGCTCTGCTGGCTGTCTGGGCAGCATGCCTCCACCTGGATCTTGACACAACCACCCACACACTGGTGCTATTGGTGCGAGGCACAGTTCTGCCTGTGCACTGTACACCACTCCACCACTCCAACACCGCGTGGTTTCTCTTGTACACCCATACCACCTTGAAGCTGTTGCTTATGACGTATGATTTGGGTCCGCAGGCACCCTTGCTGCTACTGGTTGCTCTTGGTCTGTATGCTGTTGGCGCCCTGGTGTGGGGGGTGCTCACCTTCCGAACGTGCCCCGAGGAGTATGCAAGCTTGCAAAAGGTATGTAGGTTTGCCCGGTTTCTTGTCCATGATAGGGTTGCAAAACCACCAATCTTGAGTGATTAGACAATGGGCTGGACAAGCAGTCATGTACAGACCCTGGTGGACTGCTTGCAGGAGGTGGCTGAGGCACGAGCAGACCTTGCAAAGAAAGGGCTTGTGTTGCCTACAGCGAGCTAAATCAATTTAGGCCATATTTATAGCCCACGGTGCCGACTGTGGAGAAGGGACAAAGGAGGGGTTCGCGGCGCGAACCCGAACTTTGCGCCATACTTGTTTATGGGGCCACCACCAACCTTCTTGACAACCGCAACTGCACAAGCAAGGCAGCACTGTAAAATTGGAGTGAGGTGTCTGATTATGCCTGGATTAATTGACAATACGGTATGACGGTATGATTCTTGGGGTGGATGAGTGTGCGATGCCTTATTTGTAACCACCGGTTCAGAGTCAGTGCTGGCAGCAATGCCCACTACATGCCATACAACTTGACAAGTGTATGTAGCCCATGCAGAGTCCAATGCATGCAACTTACTCAGCACATTGGACTGGTTTGGTTACAGTCGTATCATGGCGGCAGCAATGTTGGCTATCGAGGTCTTGAGTGAGTAGACTGTGCGGCGCAGCCCAAGCTATCTTGGGCGCAGCCACAAATGAACCAAATTGGGTGCAGCGAATATTTTGGGCGCAGCGGGTGGGCTTGGATACGAATGCCATGGTTTTTGCCCTAGTTAATCCATCTTTAACAATAAAAGCGCCTTGACATGCCACATTTAAACTTGTGTGCACCCCTTCATGTACATCATTATGAGGAGTCTATATTGTATATTTAATGCATGCATGCGTGCTGATATTCTAACCTGTTGCTTCCTTTTCGTGTTTACTTTTCTACTGTGAAACTGCACACGCAAATCCAACGTGATATCAACCGGCAACGGCCATGGTTCTGCATGCACTTGCTCACGATGCATCTGCTGAGGGAGCACTTGTGATGCCCCTGTGCACAGCCCCTTCGTGACAATGCCATACAATAAAGGCTCGTAAAGCACAGGCAAACAGTTAAAAGGCTTTGCAACTCCAGCACCAACTACCCATCCCTTTGCCAATTGGACATGTCGACTTTTAAGGGAAGCATGGCTAACTATTATCATGAGGCCCGGGCACACGTGAAGAAGCTTAAGCACATGCAAGAGGACAACAAGCGGCGGGCGGAACGCAGAGCTGAGCTGAACACCGTGCAGGTATGGCTTGCGTATATGCATGCATATAGTGGGTTCCACTGATAAAGCCATTGCAGCGTTTAGGAGGCTTGGAATGCCGTGCTGCAGGCTGAGGCCCCGCTGAACATCCTGCGACTGGATGGGAGACCCTGCAAGCTGCACAAGAACGCAGAGCAGTACCAAGCAATAGAGAGCCTGGAGGGGTTGATCAAGTGGAACGGGCAAGAGGACAACCTGATAGACCGCTGGGATGGCAGGGCCCTGCTGGACTTTTACAGGGAACCAGACGCCCGGGCCTTGAACAGACCAAAGTCAAGTGACGAGATAGAGCTAGAGGAGGTGTGTGTCAAAAGAACTGCAACGTCACTTAGGGCCAATTGCAAAGTGGCGTGGTGAACGATACACTACATGGACTGAGCCGTGTGTCTAATCAACCAAAGCTGCATTTGGTGCCAACCATGAGCTCTCTTCTCTGCGCAGGAGCTGACGTTTGAGGGCTTCAGGGACCTGGTCAAGGCGATGCGCCTTGGGTTGACAGAGGAGCAGGGCATCCTGTTTGCTGAGCAGGAAAACATAGAGCTGAGGGCACGGGCGAGGACCGACGCAGCAGCAGCTGCAAACGTCAACCAGGGCCAAGGCAGCGGTGCCGCTGCGCCCGCTCAACAGCCTGCAGGTCAGGCACGCACCTGTGTTATCTTGCTGCTTTGCTGCCCCGAGTGAAATTTAATGGTCCATTGGGTTTCATGTGGGCAACACCCCTTGCCCTTGCCTTCTCTGCTGCTCAAGTGACCCCATTATGGTTCCTCTGGGCAGGGTTTGGGTCCTTCAGCGCAGTTGCATTTTCCTACGGGGATGACGAGGGCGGTGCAGGCAGCGATGAAGGCGATTCTGAGGTGCGCCATGAGTGTCCTGTTGCCTGTGAAACCAACCTCCAGTCTCACTAGCCACAACACACCATGGTAGCGCATGCCTCGGCTGCATGGCGGTGCTTTACCGTTTTTGTGCAAACTGTACAGAATCTGCTTCGATACAACTGTGCTCCACTTAACACATATTCTTGGTCTTTGTTATTTACATGTACTGAAAAAATCACTGAAAAAAAATCTCTTATAATGGATTTTACAAAAAAAATCCTTCGGTTATATGGTGCTGTCATGTTTGTATAATTCATCTGCGCCTGATGGTGGTGTCACAGGATGATGATCATGAAGAGGAGGACGATGACGATGATGCCTATCCCACCAGGCCTGAGGACATTGATGCGCAGATGGATGAGATAGCGGCATCTTTCGGGGTGGACAACTTCAGTGCACGCCTGAAGTATGCAATGAAGCAAGAGGATGATGCTGCACAAGCGCGGTTTAAAAACACCAGGTGTGCCAATGCCCACCCAAGCCAACATGCATGCTGCCATCATACCGGTAACAGCTCTGACTGTTATTAACATTGATGTGTATAGGATGCATGGGGGATTCGCGGTGTGCATGGATGGCTGATAGGTTGGGGTACCCATCATGGAGATGGGGTGTGCATGGAGCCCATGCATGAATGCGTGGGGACTGCAACCTTGAATACGCGATTCTGCATTTTCTTAGGCGGAAGTTCAGCCGCAAGAAGCTGGCACAGCGGTCCCGGCGCATGGTTGGCCAGGGACTCGACCCCTTCCACGGGATTGAGCACCTGCGTCCTAAGGACAGCAAGCACATTGCAGCAGCAGCTGACCACCGCCTGCCGCGACGAGGCAGCCCCGCTTACGATGATTACAGGTACTAGTCCCGGTCCCCCTTCCTTCTGCATGGATTGCTGGAATACCACCTTCAGTGGGGATTGTCTTATAAAAGAATGCCGCTTTATTTGCATGTGTAGTGTGACACTGCGTCTTTTGTCATTTTCCATGGAGCTACTACTGGTGCTGATGTCATGGCTGATTTGAGGATTTTACCCTGAAGTGCTCTTTGGGAAAGTTGATGTTTTGCCTGGCCACCAATGCTTGCATGAGCCGTCTTTTACCATACCCATTGTAACATAATCAGCATGAAGTGACGTCTGGTGTTTCTTGCAGGCGGCATTCTCGATCCCGGTCCCGGTCTAGGTCCAGATCACCCGGCAGGTATGTCATGGAGCCCCGCAGCTGCGTGTGGAGGCAGCTGCTGGGAGACAATATCTAAGGCACCCCATGCGGCTGCCATGGGGATGCGAATCATGAGTACCAGGACAAAGTAATTATGAATATTCCATGCATCCAAGCTACCAAGCTACTTATGCTCAACTGCTGACAACGGCCATTCCATGCAAGAATGGAATGTTGTATTCTCTGTGGTTATTCGTGTTGCTACAACCCCTGTTGATGGCACCAAATTTGCTTGCTGATTGATGGCGGGCGCACCTGCAGGAGTCGCCCCAGTGGCAAGAAGCAGATCCAGTACATCACCGAGATAATGGTTGGGGACAGCCGCGGCCTGAAATCAATCCCCACGCATGATCCCAACGACGCTCCATCCTCCAGTAACCCTGTGGCATCATCATCCAAGCGGTCTGTACAACGAACCCAAACCAGCCTGGCTGATTGTGACCTCCAATGGGGTGTCACACTGATGTTGTACCTCCTGCGCTCTGCCCCCAAGACCCGCCCGAGCGCCGGAATTACCTGCCCTACAATCATTACAATTACACCGCAATGCATGCCATCGCACAAAACCTTTGCATTGCTGCATTGCATTTACTTTCCTGCATGCCATTACCGATCCCATATTGCTTCTCTGCTGTCTGTTCCGCAGCATGTGCACATATTAAAATACTTTAATGTGCACAATCCGCAACAGCAGCTGTAGGCATAATAAGGGGAACTGAGCAAAAGTGTGCGTGTGTGTTGTGTGCGTCTGTGGTCAGCGTAGTACACGGGGCTGGTATAGCCCTTTGGTGCCATGCTTGTGGTCATTCCTGACTTGCTCCCTTGCTGTGGTGTGAAGTGATGGTGGCATCATCGACGCCCTGCCACATGCCCGGGACCCGGCAGTGTCGGGTGGCCCGGTGCTGCTGCCAGAAGGCGCACAACAGGTGCAGGGGGTGAGGTAAGAGGAGCATGTTTTTACTGTCTCAAGTGCTTCGCCATGCTCATATCCGTGGGTGTGCAGCACATGTGCCTGCATGCATTGCAGGGTTTTGCTCATGTAGGGCACCTGCAGTCTATTGTGCTTAGTTTTAAGTTGTCTTGTAACCACCCACAGTGGCCTAGCTGGGCACTCACATTGATCCACAGCAGTTTGCAATATTGCATGTGCCATATTGATGGATTGCTGAAGGAGCAATCGCTTGTGCATGCAGGCCGTCACAATACTATTCCAGGCGAGAACGAGAGGGTCCAGACAGCCGCCATGACAGGGATCGAGCGGGACCCACGTATGTGGCACCCAAAAAGGTACCATACATGCAGACGTACATCACGGTGACCGGGGTCGCAGCTTGGCATGCAGTTGAAAAGGACAGTTCTAAGTCATGGTATTGGTGTGCAATGCTTATTAAATTTGCCACATGCGCAAGCTGCAAGTGTAATGTAGCCATGTTTACCTATTTTGGATATTTTGTGACATTGACAGTGCTGTCAATGTCACAAATGGGCTTGCGCTGTTTTATTAAAGGCTACTGCTGTGTGCAATGCCGTGCAGCCCCAAAATAATGGGGGAAGTAGTGGACAGCCATGCCTTTTTCTTGGCGATTTTCTCTTCCTTAACCAGCGCCCTGCACAATGACAGGCTGCATACTTATTTCATGCTATTTACTATTCTATGTATTTGCCATGCAGGCCGTGGACAAGGCCAGGGAGACCCCCCAGGAGCGCCTGAAGCGCCTCATGCAGGCGCAGTTCAACAAGCAGATCCAGAAGGACAACGTCACCACTGCACAGAAGAAGCTCCAGGAGGAGAAGGACAAGGTGGTGCGCCAGCAGATGGACAGGATTGCGTACAGGGAGCGGCGGCGCTTCGACCGCTCACCCTCCAACTCGCCGTAAGTGGCTGTACCGCTGACTACGATGCATTTGCCATTTGCAACTGCCTATTTTGCCTGATAGTAATATAAAGTAAATGTCAAAGTTGGTAATGGATGGCCTATGTCTAGATGCTGCCGCCATGTCTCCCTGGTTGCTTCGCGGCCTGTACGTGCTTTTCACCATTGCTGGCTTGTAGTGTGCCACCGTTTGTTAGGGCGTCGTGTTCCTTTCTTGCTGTCTGACATAGTGACGGTGCACGTTTGTTGTGTGGCCAGGCGGCGCAGCAGGAGCAGGAGCCCGCGCAGGCACCGCAGCCGCAGCCCTGAGCGTAGTAGGTACAGGTAGGTAGGGTAGGCACAAGGGTATGCCCTTGGAACCAAGGGGTTCCACTGGCCTACCCTTGCCGTAGGGGTGCACCGTGTGTCTCCCAGAAGGGCTGCGGGAACAGTGTCACTGGTGCTAGGGGTGAGGAAGCTATGGGGCTGCGGTGCGGAGAAGGATGGAGAGGGCGATGGGACTGCTCAAACTGTAGTTGGGTTACAGAGGCAAAAGCACTGCAAATGGCTGTAGACCTTGTTGGCATGCAAATGCGGCAGATACAGAATAGTTGCTATTGTAACAGGCGCACAGTCAACAGAACTGTATGATGGCGCCTGATGATGTGTGTTGAGCTGTCTACTGTATGATTGTAACAAGAATACGTGTGTTGCTACTCGAGTCCAGTGGGACCACCAGGCAAACTGGTCTAGCATCTTGCAATTTGTTGCAAAGAAAATATGTTTGGGACAAAGGTTGCTGACAACGGAAACACTAACGCAAAGAGTCACCCAACATCAAACTTTGGGGGTTGAGGCTGGCTGCCGTACTGAGTAGTAGCGAGCGAGCCACTTGACACACATACCCTCACATCGCTTGGGGCTGGTACTTTCTCGTCGGTAGCTCTGGCAAGATTTCTTGTTCCAACGGGATGACACTGATCACCTTCCTGCCTGTCTTCTTCTCCTTTGAGAACTTCACATGGCCGTGCGTCAGTGCCCACAGCGTGTGGTCCTTGCCAATCCCAACATGAGCCCCGGGATGGAACTTGGTGCCTCGCTGCCGGACGATGATGTTCCCAGACGCGCATAGCTGTCCTCCAAACAGCTTCACACCAAGGTTCTTGGGCTGGGAGTCCCTGCCATTCTGTGTGGAGCCACCAGACTTCTTCGATGCTCCTCGTTGCGTCTGGAGGTGGTGTGGCTCACAGGCTGTAACGCTGTCAACAACGGTGTCTGCAAGCTGGCGAGCTGCGATAGACAGCACGCCCTGGCATTGTTGTTTGCTGCTGCGAAGTGCTGACAGCATTGCTGTGGTGGCTGGTGGCTGGTCAAGCCAATGCCTACACTGCTGACGGGAGCCAGGTGGGCACGGGGGGTATTTGGCGCTTCACCAAAGAGTTGAGAAACAAAGTTTGCTTGTTTCAGTACAGATTTAACGTAAATTGCAAGCGTTTTATCTGCTTGTACAGGGTTTCATGCATGCAGATATGCATGCATTGTCCCCAGGTGAATATTCAATACTAGTAAACGAGGTGCAAGCATACGGTATGAGCTGCTCATATTGAGCATGGACTCTGACACTGTCAGTGACAGCTTTGAATCCCACGCTGAACCCACGCTACGATTCTCAGTATCACTATCAGTGATAGTGTTGCGCATCCGCCGCAAACCTCCGTCAGCGATGCCTTGTAGTCAACGCGGAATAGGTGCACATGCATGCATATGAGCGTCCTCAGAACTCAAGACTCGGTCTTTTCGCGTACCCTATCCTCGCCTTTGCACTTAAAGAATACAGCATTCTCTGTCATCGGTCTGCTGCCCCGAACGTTACCCATTCTGCAGCCTTCCTTCCTTTTGAACTTTCCACCCATGTGGATGTCCACATGGTTCCAACCTTCTCCTCCTGAGGTGGTGAAGGTTGAGTTCTCGTAGGTAAGACAACTGCTGTAGCACATTATTTGCATTAAAACCTATCTCAGCCTACCACAAGGTGCATCAAGTGTTTGCACAAGTTGCTGTGTTTCAGAAGCAGGGATAAACCAAGCTTGCGGAAGTTGTCTGCACGATTCCAGTGTTGCCAGACCCCTGCTGTTAATCAATGCAACATGTGCTAGCAGGAGGGCCATCTTTCACACCTTGCCACTGTCAAACCATGGCTTCGTTTAGTGGGCACGCCAAGAAGCGCGAGAGGACGCCCAGTCCTCTATCAAATGTGCCAGCAAAGACGCAGAGGTGCGTTGCAGCGGCTGCGGTAAACTTTATGCCTGATTTGGGAAAGTATAGTATACTCCACTTACCTGGCTGGCGCAAGGAAGGGGTATGTGGTGTCAGCTCCTTTCCAGCTTCAGTTACTGCTTTGTCGAAGGCAGAGTGGTTGTGCTTGCAGGACGGGAGGAGTCGTCAGGGAACAGGTGGACCTCACTCAAGACAGTGAGGGAGAGGCTGAACTAGCACCAGTGGCACCAGCAGGTGCAAGTGGTGAAAGGGTTTCACCTACCCCCGGTGATGCACCTTCGCATCCACCAGCCCCAGCCTCACCAACAGGCAGAGCACCCGCATCAGCCTCTCCGGCACCAGCACCAGCGCCGCCCCCGCCTGTGTCAAATGTTGCAACACTGCCAGCCGCTACCACAGCCCCAGCCCCAGTACCTGCTCCAGCGGCCACACCATCAGCAGCAGTACCGGTGGCAACAGCAACCCCATCCACAGGGCCTTTCCCGATTGGGGGCCTGCAGTCGCCTGTTGAGGTGGGGGTGGTGCGCTGCGAGTCACCAGAGAGCGATTTTGGGGGCAACGAATACGACAGCACGTTCCCTTTCGAGGAGGATGGTGGGTACAGCATAGCAGTGAGGTTTCTGCGCTGGCATGAGTACTGGATGGTCATAGTCAATGCCAGTAGTTGTGCTCTCGTCTGCCATGCAATTGTTGCACTTTGTTTGGTGTCAGTGTGCTTAACACTTACATGTACCGCTATCGATTTTAAGTTCATGAAATTGATAGCGCCACCATCGCGGCGGTGTCTAATGGCTTGATGGGCCGTTGCGCAGAGTACGATTACGAAGGTGAAATTGGTGCCGGGCCAGCCAGTGTTGGTGATGGCGCCGCGCCTGATGTCAACGTGGAGACCCCAGGGGATAGTGGATCACCACATGGCGATGTGCGAGCATCCTGTGGTCTACCCACCACCGGATCGAGCCGGGGCACTGATACGCAGCAGCGGCTCATTGACACGCCTGGAGCAGGGCAGGATGCTGTGGTGCAGCAGGATGCATTGCCACCCGTCGAGGTAGGGTTTAGGGTTTGTGGTCATTGGTGCAGGAGGATGTGACCCCCCCTGTTAGGATGTCGTCAGACCACGCCACGCAAGGTTTGGTTAGATCATGCCACCTTTATTTTCAACCACGAGGGTGTAGTATGCTAGTATAACCCTGGTGTCATTGACTGGCTCCATGTGCACCATGTGGAGGCTGGCAAGGAGCAGCGGCTGTACACTCACGGCAAGGCGGCAATAGCACATGGCAGGGTTGTCGCGCATACGTCTACTTGCTTGGGTAGGGCTGGAGGCTGTACGTTTGTACTGCTGACATGCTGCATTAGTCACCCTTCTCAGTCACCCCTATTATCACAATTGTAAGGCAGGCATTTGCGCTCCTGTGCAAATTGTGTGCACACCAATTTGACGGCAATTTGGGTGGTGTGGCTCACCATGTGGCATGTCACAGGGTGGATCTGGGGCTGGGGCTGGGGTCAATGCATGGGAGCGCGCCAACGGTCCAATCCACCTCAAGCCTTGCCTGGATGAAGGGGAGGAGGGCCCGCTGCGACCTGGAGAGGAGCGGGTGGGTGACAGGGTTTGCTAGGGTTGATTGGATTTGTGATTGAGTCCAAGCACAATATCAGCCAGCCGGTGCTAGATGTGGGTGGGTGGTCAAGGTGTAGAATGTGCTACTTCCTTCTATGCATAGCGTGACTGTTTACTTGCCAGTGGAAACACTAGCCTTGAATTTGTGATACATAGGAATGCATGCAGAGCACCTGTGGCATGGGAAAATGCGTTTAAAGCAAGTCCCTTGTGAGTGGTTAAGGAGTGCAAGTCAGTAACATGGCTGTGGCAGCACAGCTTTTTTGGGCACGCCTGCACTGCCGCGCAGTTGCCTTCATGTCCTTCTCAAGTCGCTGGTCTGCTGCCAGGCTTTAAATTTGCGCTGGTGGGGCAGGTATTTGGCTTTGTGCTGGAGGAGAACCTGGCAAAGACGTGGAAGGACAAAAAGGCCGCGTACCTCAGGAAGATCAATAGTATGAGAAACAAAAACAGCATGGCAACGGAGCTGCAGGACTTCATCAAGGTCCAGCACCCTGACGTTGCTTACATGGCTGATGCCTTGGTTGAGAGCATGAAGGAGTACCTTGCAAGGTGGGTTGAACGTTTGATCCCCTGCTGTCTTGTGGTGCCATGCGCTTTGGGTCAGGTGCGTTGAGCGTGGCGGGCCCCAAGGGGATGGCCACGCGGTGGGAGGATTGGGGAATGCATGGCAGTGCAGGCATTGCGTATGTGCACAGGCATGCTCTTCAACATCCCCAGATACCCCCTGATGGTCACGCTGTCCACGCTTATGAATTGCATCTGTTGGTGCAAGTGATACCAGATTGCTTGCACCGGCTTGCACCGGCAAACGGGCGTCCAGGATTCAACAACGCGCTTGTCCTGCAGGGAGTTGCACCTCGACTCTCCCAGCGAGTGGAAAGACATGCAGATCCTGAAGTCCATACTAGCTATGGACGATCAGACCTTGCATGTGAGGGGTGCAGAGGGGCGGGAGCTGCCGCAGCCAAGCAGCAAGGGGCCTCGGGGCACTTTTGCCTTGGGCAGCTTCAAAACGGCGGAGGTCATTGGGCCCTACCGATCGTATGTGGGGCCCCCTGACCGGGAGCACCAGACGGAGCAAGATGTACCCCCAGCATTTGCTGCCGAGCGCGACCCAGGCTGGTGGAGGGTATTCAGGGACGTGTATGGCGTGGATCTGGTGAGGCTACATGCTACCCTTGCTGTTGTTATCATGGTCTTGGCATTTTTGCTGTGAAAGTGAATATGTAAGTGCCTCCTAGTGGTGGCTGCTTCCTTCTTCATCTGTCCATTGTACGGCACAAATATCAATGTGGCTGCTAGAACTGCATCATTGTCTGGGCCGTTGGAGCATTCTGGCCTCGGTTTATGTATCCCTGTCTTGGCACCCACAATATGCTGCAATTGCCTCTCTTAACCCTGTGGTTGTGGGTCTGGATTGCGTGACATCGTACGTACAGCAATGCTGTCGACCCTAACCTATATCTGCTCTAAAGCCTGCATGCAACTCTGTACCCTAACAGCCCTGGGCACTCTTGCAGGACGTCCTTAGGGAGGATTTGAAAGGAGGAAGTGTCACATGCACAGCGTATGGCTACGGCAACGCCACCGCGCTTATCAACGACCCCAGGCCGCACGAGGACTCGAACCCGCACCCCATGCTGGCCAACTGTAGGGTGGTGGAGTTCACATTCGGCCCAGGGATGAGCTTCCCCTTCATGGTGGCCATCAAGGTCATCGAGGATGACGAAGGTCTGGTTAGGGGTTGTAGTGGGCATCAGGAACGTTGAGGAGGATGAAGGAGCGTGCGTGCAGGGTGGTGTCTGACTGGTTTCGAAATAGTTAGCAGAGTAGTAAGTGATGCATTCTAGGAGTGCAGTCAGCCCTGTGAATGCGTGCCCCACCCACTTCTGTCCTGGCACTAGGGGTACCATTTCCTTGCTCCTTGCAAGGGGTCCCCAGCAGGGGTGCAAACTGACATGCCTCTATATTGTTGAACACGCGCATCTCTGCTACTAAAGAATGAATCACTGAACTCTTGCTGCTAGATTGATTGAATGTATCCCACTGCATGCAAGTAAGCTCTTGCACTCGTGTGTGGTTGCAGAGCTCCTGTACGACTATGGCAAGTACTACTTTCCTGAACAAAAGTCAAACAGGGCGAGGCAGTGCAAGATGGACGACCTCATGGCGGAGAATGATGCTCTGCGCCGCAAAGAGCTGCGGGACGCCGCCGAGATTGATCGACTGAGGGCCGAGGTTGCTCAATTGAAAGCGCGCAACCAGGCTCTGTTGCAGTCACAGGTGAATGCGTGGTGGGGTTCAGCATGTGCCCACGTGAACCTGTGTGGGCTCGCCATGGCATGCGCCACCTGCACATTAATGTGGTGGATGAGGCTGTGCAATCTTCCATCCCTGGTTGTTAAGAATGGGCCTGATTACGCTGCACGGATGGTGGTAAGTCGCCATGTGGCGGGAGCCAGGAGGAGCAATGCCGTGGCGCTGGTATAGGGTTTCGCATGGCTCACGCACAGGCCCCTGCAAGCGGCCCGTGGCAGAGCATTTGCAACACCTGATGCGTGCTGCCAACCTCCAATGCCTTGCATGCTAACATTTGCTTGGTGTGTACAGGAAAAAGGCGGCGTTGTGGTCGAGGCTGCACCGGTTGTCGTTCACTCAGTCGCTGGTGACATGGTAAGACCCAAACCTTTGCTGGCTCCCCATGGCTGGCATGTGTAGATTAGTGGTGACTCATTACTGGGCGTGTGGAAATCCATAATGAAGCATATCTAGCGAATCATAATTGGCTCTTTGGGCTGTATTGCAACATCCATAGTGTGATGATAAGGCCACTGCGCCTAGCGGTGCTGTCATTTGGATTATACTTGCTCACCCCCCACATTCTTAGACATATTTGCTGATCTCCATGCACGGCTGGACCACACCACACCTGTCATGTCACAAGCTGATGCTTGGCTCACAAAGCCTTTATTGTCAACGTGGCTGTGCAGTGTATTTACCCTCACTTTAATCCCTGCCTACAGGCGGAGGCACCTCTGCGCAACCAGGCCTCCGCTGCATTGCCCCGCATGGAGTCCATGCCACCGCAGCGCGCCAGCGCCGCATCCCCCCTGTCCGGAGAGGGAGCCGAGTCGTCTAAATCGGGCAGCGTGTCGGGCGCCACTGCGGAGCTGGCCACCGCGCCCTCCGTCACCTCGAGTGGGCAGCTTGCACCGGTGCGGGTGGTGCCCCCGGCTGGGGTGGGGATCCAGGGGGATGTTGGTGCTGGGGGTGCTGATGAGGAGGAAGAGGAGGAGGGTGGCGGCGGTGGCGGTGGTGGTGGCGGCGGCAGCGGCGGTGGTGGTGGTGATGGCGGTGGCGACGGCGGTGCGCCCTGTGGTTCGTCCGGCAGCCCGACAGCACAGCATGCGCCAGACATGCGTGGGGAGGGGACACAGCCTGCCCCACATGTTCTCGACCTGGGCACACCTGCCTCAGGTGGCGGGCCTAGCACCTCGCGGCCTGCCTCCTCACCATGCACCTGTCCTGCTCCATCCCAAGGCGCTCATGGCACAGCCACCCGGCCAAGCTGTGGCATGGGGCTGGACTTGCGCGCTGATGTTTGCATGGTTGACGCCGACGACAATGCCGACGTAATGCTGATGTGGGAGCGCCATGGCCCCCAAAGGAGACAAACGCAGTGCATGCCAACATCAGCGGGGGCAGCACCCCCCTTGGCCAGCCATCCTGGGCTTTGCGCAACCCCCTCACATTGGGACACCCCCACACCGCCCGCATCCCGCCGGGTGGCCATCGAGCTGGATACGAGCCTGACACCACCCCCACCAGCAGCGCTGAAGAGCCCCATCCTCAAGGGCCCCAAGGGTGGCATTCCTGCACTGGCGCGACGGCCTGAGTCCAAGTTTACCACTCCGGCTGCTGGCGTGGCTCGCATGCAGCCTGGCGGCCGCCCTGGTGCAGGCCCCAGCGGTGTGCGTCAACCTGCCTCGTGCCCTGCGGCAGGGCTGACCGGGGTGAAGGTGGAGAGCGCTACCCCCATCAGCCTGCAGGGATTGCCTCGTGAGGGTGTGACAGCTGGCGCCCCGGGAATGGCTGGCCACCGGAAGCGGAAGCACAAGGACAAGCACAAGCACCGGCGGCGGCAGAGTGCGCCTGCGAGTCAGCGCCATGGCGAGGGTCTGCCCTGGGGTGTGATTCAGGATGGGGATGGTGTGGTTGACCTCACGCAGGACTAGGGGTGGGATTCCGGAAGCAGCAGATTGTGACCTGGCCGGAGGCGCCTCGTCATTCTTTGACAGCTGGCGCTCTGCCAATGCATGGCCACTGGGAGTGGGAGGAGCAGCAGCGGCGGTGACAGCCTGGGCCTGTGAGGCAGCTCTGGAGCATCTTGCTAGAGGATATGGGCTGAACCAGGATTAGGGCTGCAGGTTGGGGAAGAGCAGCCTGGCTTTGGTGGTGGGAGGCGCCATGCAGGCACTCGTGTTGGAACAGGTGCAGTGTACATTATGCAGAGATGAAGGTTTTTGGTTTCAGTGGTTAGTGTTCATTGCCATTTAGCAAGTTATTGTATACTGTATCAAGGGTTTGCTCGAGTTTCTTCAGCTTTGTTTTTGCTAATTTTGTTCCTCCAAAGGCAAGCATGGCGGTGATTACTATGCCCCTTTCACTGCGGTGTTTGCCATGCCCTGTGGTGCTTTTTCACGCCTTTTTTTAGCTCAAGCAAGTGCTCTTCTTAAACTTGAAGTAGTGCAACATCATGGGATGCCCCTGGCGTTGCCAGCATTTTGCAGTGTTGCCAACTCACAGTTTCATGCGGTCCATGACTTAGAGAGCTGAGTATTATACACCTATGGAAACATTGTTTAGCCTCCGGCATGCTATCAGGATGCTGAGCAAGTCTCAGAGTCACACAGAGGGTGACCGAACTGCGTGCTAATCCCAGATCTTGTTGCATCTTGATCTTTGAAAGCCATGCCATTGGCGTAATCTGGTTGATGTGTGAAGCTCTCACGTCACAACTTGCCAAGCCCGATAGTGGGAAGGCGCAGCAATTACTTGACCTTATGATTCATGAGACCTGCAGCCTGCTGCACTGTATGCAGTTGCCTGAAGGTGACTTTGCAAAACCTGAGGCAGACCTGCACATGGAAAATAATGGGTAAATCTGGGTAAATAAGCAATTTATCTTCATTTTCCACTCGAGACGATACATAGTGCTGAACGTGTGCTTGCACAAACAGTTGCTATCGATAAGGCAATACCTCTTGTCAACCTCCAACAACTTAAAAAACGTGGTCGTCGAGTTGCGCATGGCTCTGTTAAGGGCTGGACTGCTGTCTTCGACAAACGTCGGTTGCATATGCATGCATTAGTTCCGCAAGGCTAGACCGTCAAAGCGTTTGGGCAATGCCAGGTATTCAGACGTAGATATGCACTACGCAAAGCCTTGAGATGTAGGGGTTTCATTGTGAGTCGTTGTACGTAGCAAGCACCCTCCATACTCTATGGAGGGGCAATCTGGAGCAAGTAGCGTCGGAACAGGGAAGCTGGTTATCAAGCTGAACCCCAAAAGCAGGGGTACTGAACAGGTAAGGGAGTTACACCCCATAACAACCACCCGATCGTTGTAGGTGGGATAGAAGGAGGCCAGTTCGCATCGTGTTCATGGACCGGTCTTTACGTCATGGGTCTCGGTAGTATGGGAGCTTGCATAGCTATCAAAGTTTAATAGCTTTGGCGTGCCCGGTGGCACTTGTGTACGTCTCGTTTTTTTTTCTTTTGGGGACTGACTTGCATACTTTTACTCAACCACCCAGGGGTTCCCACCGCACATTGGCCCCCCCAATCAGCACCACAGCAATGGGGTCCAGCAGCCTGCAGCACAGCCCATGGGTCCTACTAAGCCTGCAGAACCTCAAGGCTTGCGCCAGGTCAACAGCACTGTGGAGGAAGCTACCCAGGTGTTGTCCCGCTGTAAGGCTGACAAGGAGCTCAAGTACTTTGAGCTCCAAGAGGCTGAGCTGCAACACACACGGACAAAGGTAAGGCTGGTCACGTGCATTTGCAACACAGCGGGCATGCAGGTGGGCGTAGTAAGCTAGTGCAGATAGCAAGGTCGCAAGGTAGGGGACACAGCCTTGCCCCTTCTCCTCGCTGACCCACATCTCTAACAGCTGAATGGTTATATACTTAGTTATTGTATCAAGCGTTGTGGGTGACTGCCCACTATGTCTCCCACTGTCACTGTTTCCAGCCAGCGACTAACGGGGAGTTGTTGTCAGGACTGGTGGGAGTACTGTGAGCGCCATTGGCAGGGCAAGTGCGGGCATGCCAGTGCCACACGCAGCCTGTGGAGCTACACCGACAGGAGCGGTACCCAGTGTGGCCCTGCCAGCCTGAGAGAGCTCTTGACAAAGAGGGCAGCAGGTGAGGAACCCTTAGGCTTTTGGGGTTTTGGTTGTTGTGACGGCTTCATTGTCATGCATGCCCTGGTGGGACGCATTCACCAAGAATTGGCGTTAGCCAATTCTTGATGCCATACATGCTATGCATCCCTGTCTTTTGCAAGCTGCCCCCCAAGTGTCAGCCCCATATCCACCTCAATCACACGGTTCCTCTTGATGCCCGAATGCGATTAGGACAGTGGGAACAGCCTGCTGACACCCGTCCCCACGTCGCTTGGCACAGGTGATCAGTCCCTGGTGGATGGCTTGATGCTGCACAACGAGGAGGATGAGGTGTCGGTGCAGCTGGGCACTGTGGTCAAAGAGCAGCCAGGCCTGGCCGAAGCCTGGGCCAGCTGGCGGCAGGCCAACGCCCTGCTGCAGAGCTGGTGGGCTGAACAGGATCGACGAAAGGCTGCTGTAAGTATCTCCGACCCTTGCCTGGCATGAGGTACACAAATACTCGATATGTGGCACATTTGAATGAGAATAAAAAGAAGAAGAAATTCGTCAAACGTGGCACTTTGGGAGCACTTCAGTCCAAGGGTGTCCCCAGGACCCATTGCACTGTGCCAGGTAAATGGCTAACCCACCGGTTGCCTGCCATGCAGTTGGATGCTGCCTTGGCTCAGCTGAAGGCAGCAGAGGCGCTGGTCCATGCCACGCGTGTCTCCAACGCCAAGTGGCTGTGGGCCCACAACGGCAGCCGGCAGGAATTCACGCCTTCGCAGCTCAAGGACGCGCTGTCCCAGGGACTGGTGGAGGTCAGTGCCTCATGTGAATCTCTTTTGTACGGAATTGTGGAAGCCGCAGCTGGGGATTTGGATTGGGGATTGTGGCCGGGAGCCTCACACATTGGGACCATGCACAATCACGCCAGTGCCAACATTCATGCCACTACGTTTCTACCTGTTGCACCTGCAAACCCTGAGTGTAAACAGGTGGCAGGATGGCATGCACGTCCATCGTCACTCTTTAACATGCATCTCGGGTAAGAAGGACACACATCCATGTCCCTGGGATTGTGGGACGCGAGGAATAGGAAAACTGACACATGCCATTTGCGCTCATACAGGTGGATACTGTGCTGCCGTCTTCAGCCAAGGATGGGTGCAAGGCGCAGAGTGCAGGGGCGGTGGTATCTGCATGGGAGGCTGCGCTCAACATGGGCAGCATTGAGGTCCAAGGCGCGGCAGCGGCCAATGAAACCTCAGGTAGGGTGTAGGGATTGGGATGTAGGGTTGGGAGCTTACCTGCTGGCGCACAGGTAGGGTGCAGTGTAAGGGTTTGCCTGCCGGCCCATGGGTGGGGTTAGGGGTTCCTGCATGTGGGACGAGCAATGGGTTGAGGTGGATTTCATGCCTACAAATGCAACCAAATCCTAAATCTGGAGCGCATGCACAATTGCTGGCATGCACTCCCGTGTCCTCGATAAGCATTCCAGGTATGGCAATGCACCTTGCTAATGCCGTCGGTGTTGCCGTTTTGCAGCTGCACCCCTGCCAGCAGCCACCACAGCGCCTGCCAGCAGCCAGCCACAGGCATCCCAGCGGCACCCAGCCCTGTCTGTGACGCAGCCTGCAAAAGCTGGCGCCAGCACGCTGCATGACAAAAGGGCAACTGAGCGTTGCTGGCAGTGGGTAGACAATGGCAAGCTCAAGGTGGGTACCGCATGGTGTGCAGGTTGCTGTCAGGAAGGTCTGAATCATTATCGTTGTCACTTGCAACAGGGAGGGGCATCCATGATTACAGGAACATGAATGCATGGCATGGCGCAACTGGTGTAGCATATGGCTGTGGTGTACATCTGGGTGTCTGATTACTTCTGCTCTCTGTTATCTCAACATCATGAGGTTTTGCACCAAATATGCAAGTACTTAGTTGTAGTAATAATGGTCGAAAACCACACGATCAGCAATTGGCATTCCAACACTGTGCATGGTCTTGCTGATCTGATGATTTGTTCAGCATGTAATCGAACCTCCGTGTGCACCCATACTCAAACTGCTGCACGCGCCGCACGCAGGGCCCCTTCACCGCCCCAGAGATCAAGCAGCTGGTCGAGTTTGGCAGCCTGCGGGAGACCGTGGTGCTACACAGCGCTGCCATACCCACTGCCAAGGTCACGGTGGGCCAGCTACTCAACGCCCAGCGCCTGCAGCGAATGGTAGGGAGAATAGCAGACAGGAGGGCTATGCCCTTTCTCTTTGCTGACTTATTAAAACACATGCCCTTTTCCTCCAATGCAGGCTGCATACGTGTTTATTTAGAAAATATGAACTTTTGACATGATAAGTAATCCTAATGAGCACTTTATTACCGTATACTCTAGTGCTGCAATGTGCAAACCTTATCTCTTGTTTGTTGCCTGCAGCAGGGCGCTAGGTCCGCAGTGGCTCCCACCCAGGAGCAGGGCGGCGCCGCGCTGGCCTACGTGCAGCAGCAGCTCAACGACGCGCTGCGGGGCGCGGTTCAGCGGTGCGTGCTGGACGAGATCCGCGCGCAGCTGGATGCCGCAATTGCCGAAGCCGGAGGGGGTCACCACCATGAGGCAGCGCAGCACCCGATGGCGGGGGATCATGCGCATGCAGCTGTGCCAGTGGACGCCACTGCGCCACATGGGCAGGCACAGGAAGGTGCAGCGAGGGTCGCAGATGCCAATGGTGCCCATGAGCAGCAGCGCCCTTTTGCTAAGGCAAAGGCGGCGCCGTTTATCATCCCCAAGCTTGGTGGCAGCAAGCCCAGGGACCGCAGCACCCTGGACAGCAGCGCTGCCCCGCGGGCCAATGGGGTGTCACCCAACCACAAGCTGGCAGCTGCAAAACCCTCACACCAAGAGCGCAATGCCAGTACATCAGGGCTGGGCCCTCCGGCCCCACTAGACAGCAGCCATCAGCGGCACCTTAGATCGGATGCTGGTGGTGCGTCAGCACCTGCATCGACGCCACCACAGGGCAACCTGCGCCGCCTGGTCAATGGCAAGACGCAGGGTGTGGCGGACTCCAAACAAGATGCAGAGCAGGGCAGGCGGGCCCTTGCCACTGATGGGGAGCGCCAACCCCGCAAACACAAACCAAAACTGGAGCACCGGCCCAAGGGTGAGGCTGCAGGAGCTGCCCCTGCCCCGGCCAATCAAGAAGCAGCAAAGCGCAGCACCACTGCCAACGGGGACGCTGGGCGGGGTCTGCATGGTTCAACCGCTGGCAGCAAGGCCCAGCCAGAGCACCAAAAGCGCCCTGCTTCATCCTCCCTGGCTTCGCCTGGTGCCGAGCCGAGTCCACGCCCAGCGCTTGACACCCGCGCACCCACCGCCACAGCCCATGCGCCGGGCAGCTCCCGCCACCAGCCCTCCGGAGCGGTGCTGGCCACAACCCCGCCCACCCCTCCCCCCGCAGCAGCGCCGGGTGTGGCCCCCTCGCCCGCGCCTCCCAGCAGCCCCAGCCTACCGGTGGTACTGTGTGGGTGCAAGCAGGCAGCGCGAGCAACGGCCCAGAGCCGCAGCCTGGTGTTCTTCCAGTGCGCCCTGGGCAAGTGCGACTTTGTACAGCGGGTGAGTGACGACGCCATGCGGCGCAGGATCCTGGCGCACCTCCATGCGAGGGCTGCGGCCAAGGCAAGCGCACAGGCAAAGGCCCAGGCGCTTGCAGCCGAGGGTGCCCCCCGCGCCCCACCCAGTGGTCAGGCGGAGTCCAAGGCAAGTGCGCAGGCTCAGCCCAAGGCAGATAAGGATGCTCAGGCTCAGCCCAACGCAGGCAATGCTGCAGCGCCTCCTGCGTCCCAGGCTAGCCATGGGCAGGCGGCAGGGGCGGCTGCAGGCAAGGCCGTTGGGGATTCCAGCTCCACTGCATGTGCGCAGCTCACAGCGGATGCTCTACAAGCTCAGCAGCCCAAGGCAGAAGCTCCACAGGCTACACAGCCCAAGGCAGAAACCTGCCAGGCTAAGCAGCCCAAACCAGAAGCTTCACAAGCTGATGGAGAGGTAAAAGCTGGGGGGAAGCCTTTAAAGGGCGGTGTCTGGCGAAAACAGCCTCAGCTTAAGGTAGAGGCCCCAAATGCTACACATCCCAAGGCAGAAGCCCCACAGGCCAAGGCAGAGGTGGCGCCGCCAAAGCGCGGCAGGGGGAGACCTCGGAAGGTTAAGGTGGAATCTCAACAACCCATGTCAGCATCCCCGCCTGCGCATGATGCCAGCAAACCCACGCCAGGCGGCCCTGGAGTCCCCACACCCGGCTGCCCACCACCCTCCATTGGTGCTGTTGATGCTGCTGGTGGGAAGGCGCGTGTGGGTGCAGCTGGGGAGGGGCATATGGGTGCAGGAGATGGCATCGCTCCGCTCCCCGCCCACAAGGTTTCACCCTCACAACAAGGCAACGGTCCTGAGGCTGGTGCGGCAGCTTCTCAGCCGCCGGGCGGGCCGCAGGCTGAGGGGCTGGTGCCCGGTCCTGGGCAAGCAGGGGCGCCTGGAGCTGGTGGGGAGGAGAAGGCTGGCAGTGCGGCAGATGGTGGGATGGCTGCAGGAGCGCCTCCCGCGCATGAGGATGCTGAGCCAGGCGCACAGGTGTGTGGTGGACCATGTGCATGTTTGTGATGTTTGTTGTAATGCTTATATTGTGTCAGTGAATGCAGGTACTGGTTGCGATGGCCATCATGTACATATGGGCTAAGTGCCTGTGCATTGCAGTCAGTTGTTAGTTAACTGCATTGCAGCAGTCGGTTGCATGCTGCCAGTTTAGCAGGCTTGCACATGCGGTGCCATGCAGCCGGTCATTGCACTCATTTGACCATATGCCAATTGCGTTCCAGCAGTTCTGCCTGATATACCTTATCCCACGCGTACTCCCGCTGCATGATGTGTCGAACCTGATCTGCATGCAAGCAATGGCTTATAAGTTGCGCTGTGCATGCTGCACTATTGTGACTGCATGCCATGGCTGTGCAGGCTGCAACACAGAACCACCTCCCTTCCGCCGCGGCCCCTGCAACATCACCCAACGCCCACCCACACGTCAACGGCATGGTGCGCAAGCCCTTGACTGTCAAGCTCCTCACCCCACAAAACCCCAGCTCAACTCCACCGGCAGAGCCACCAGCCGCCGCACCAGCACCTGCAGCAGCCAGCCTGACCGCAGCACCTCCACCCCCACCGGCTGATGATGAGCCCCGGGGACTGCCGCAGCCTCCTGTGGACTTCAGGAAATCAGCCACCATCCCCGCCCAAACAGCACAGGCAGGCAGTGGAGAACAAGGCCAGGCGGATCAGGGCCAGGCGGATCCTTCTGTGGCTGTGCCTCATGGGCACAGCCAATGTGCTCCAGCTGCCAATGGTCCAGTCTTGCCAGGCGCCACCCCCTTTGATGGCGTGCCCTGTGGTGCAGAGGCAGCGGGCGAGGCCAGCGCCACACAGGCGGAGGGCAGCCTCCCTGACGCTGCGGCCGGGAGTGTACTGGCGCTTCTGTCAAGCCCCAGCACTGACAGCATAGGGCTGGGCGCGCCCCGCAGCAACCGCCGCAAGGGGAGTAAGCCCAAGCGGGTGGACAGGGAGGCCTCCACAGCCGCCCTGGCCAAGCATCAGGGCGGGACGCGCATGACCGCCAGCCCGCTGCATGCTGCGCATGTGTCGCCACCGCGGCCGAATCCGGCCGAATGGAGCAGTCAGGCCGCGCCCAGCTACAAAGCCACGTCAGCACCCCATGCGGGCGCCAATGGACCGCCTGTACAGGTCCCACCAGCGACTGCCCCTCCCCCTCCCACTCCAGTGGACTCTGGTGCAGGGGCGGGCGCACAACCTGGCGGTGGAAGGCGTGGCGCTGCACCCCCCTCGCCGCCGCCCAAGGAGCCCTGGCAGGTGTCGGTGCCCGCGGTGCGCAAGGCTGCGCAGAAGGCCTCAAAGATGTTCTGGCAGCAGCAGCAGGGCAAGCTGCCACTCACCGCACCTCCACCTCAGCCTCAGCCCCACCCCCGGCCCCCATCAGGCAAGGCTGCCGCAGCTAAGCGCAAGGCGCCCGCGCCACCGTCAGGGTCTTTTGCTCCTGACCAGGTCAGCTCGGGGATCAGCGCGATCCCAGGGCCTGTCCCCAAGCGTGCAAAGACGTCAGCTGGGGATTGTGCCCGCCCCGCACCATCGCCAGGAAAAGCCAAGGGCAGGGACAAGGGAAAGGGAAAGGACCAGCCTGGTGATGGGTTGGTCAAGCGTGGGCGTGGCAGGCCACCGGGGTCTGGAGGTGGCAAGAAGGGCGGTAGCGGGGCGGCGGTCAAGGATGGTGCCAAGGATGGTGCCAAGCCGCAGCGTGGCGCTGCAGGTGCGTGTGCATGCAGATGGGCTGGATGCAGTATTGAGAAGGGGGCTCAATGGGGTGGTGCATGTCCATGCCCTTTTTGCCGTCTCTCAAATTTACCTATACATGCTGATGGTAAAGGCTGGTGAAGGATCTGTGGTGCTGGCACACATTCACGTTAATGCTGTGTTGGCAGATGGTTTCTGACATGCGCATATGCATGTGTGACTGCCTGACCATTAGGCTATGCCACTCCCGCAACCTGCTGTTTGCCTTGTCAAGAGCACTGTCATTCCGCCTTCAATCCATTCCATGGCATGCCCCCTCACGTGTGCGCTGTGCCACATGATGACCAGGCGGAGCCAAGCGTGCATACAGGCGCAAGGCCGCTGCGCAGCCACCCCCCACCTGCGCCCGCCTGCTGCCGCGTGGGCAGGTGACGGCCATCAAGCGGCCCGCGGAGGTCGCTGGTCTGGCGCCACCTGGCCCTGGGTCGGGAAAGGAAAAGCGGGCACGGGGGAATGCTGATGGAGCCCAACTGGCGGAAGGGGTGCCTCAGGTGGCGGGGGAGGTGGCTCAGGTATGTGAACTGGGCTGTGCACTTTTGTTTTATCTTTGCCATGTGGCTTCCTATAACGAGAAGCTATTCTCGTGTAATCAGCATACTGTTGTACTGTGGCAAATGCATTGCTTTATGTTTGGAGCGTAAGTGTCGAAGTTCCTGGTTTCCCAGATGCCATGCCGGGAGATGGCTCATGCACTGCCCATCATTCGTGCAGTGCAGCCACTTGTATAATTGCTAGCAGACTCCCCCTTGCATGGCCCAGACCAACTTATGCATGGTTTATCTTTCCAGGACGTTGAGGCCGCCAGGCGGGGTGGGGGTGCGGTGGCTGAGTCCCGCGGCAGCCGCGTGCACAAGCGCCAGCTGCTGTCTGACCCAGGCATGACCGATGTGGCCAAATGGAAGCACCTCAAGGTGGGGGGAATCGTGTTTTAATTACTAATCGCATGGCCTTGACCTGCGGCAACGGTTGCCATAGCCAGCACACTGCATCACAGTAAAAGGGCGTCATAATCACACTGAGCGTTGCATGCCCATGGAATTTAATATGTTTCTACAAGTTGCACATGTGACATGGCCATACAAGTTATAATTACAATTGATGTTTACAGTCACAGAAATCCCATAGCACGACCATATAACTACATTACATTCCAATCGCAAGGGTGTCACCTTGAGCACAGTGGCATGGTCCATCACCTCCCTAACCCCCCGCCGCCCCGCAGACCCGCACCGCGGACCTCAAGTTTGGCCGCAGCCCCATCCACGCCTGGGGCCTGTTTGCCAAGGCCCCCATCGAGACCGAGGAGTTTATCATTGAATATGTGGGGGAGCGTCTGCGCGGCCAGGTGGCGCGCCTGAGGGAGGGGCGATACGAGGCCGCTGGGCTGGACTCCTCCTACCTGTTCAGGATAGACGACGAGTGGGTGGTGGATGCAACCACAAAGGTGAGGCTGGATGCACATCCTGGGTGGGTGTGAGATGATGGAAGTTGAAGGAACGGGGGGTGAATAAAATTGCCTGACCTGTTACCCTTTCTTTTCAGACCTGGTTACAGCTTCTCAGGGGCAGACAATGGAACAGGGCAGGCATGGGAAGAGGCCGTGGATTTTCACAAGCCAGACGTTGGTATGCCTGTGGTCGTGATCACAAACCCTTGCCTACACCCCAACCCTTAAGCCTCAACCGCACCCCGCAGGGTGGCCGCGCGCGCTTCATCAACCACAGCTGCGACCCCAACTGCTACACCAAGATCATCTCGGTGGAGGGGCGCAGGCACATTGGCATCTACGCGCGGCGGGCCATCCAGGCAGGGGAGGAGTTGGCGTATGACTACAAGGTAGGATGGAGGAGGCGCACGCCTTGTTGTAATGCATGGCTGATCAGCGGGGAGTGGCATGGTATAAGAGGGGTGGACCTACATGATGGTCATGTTTTGTATAATCATTAAACCCGCCGCCAACAGATACCTCAACACACAAACACCACGCACACAGATTCCCAGCCAGGCAGCATGGTCCATGTTGACGCCAGTGTCAAAGAGGAAGTTCACAGCCATGCGTGATGCACTGGGAAGCTCATACATACGCAAAGCTGATGAAAGCTGTTTGCCGCATGCAGTTTGATTTTGAGGATGATGAGAACCGCATCGACTGCCGCTGTGGGGCCAAGAACTGCCGCGGGAGGATGAACTGAAGGATATGCGAGCTGCTGTGCATGGGCAGCAACTGCTGTAGCGTGAGCGGCGCTTGTTGCAGTGACGCTGGTGCAGCAATTCACTGTATTTTTGGGGGCACAGCGCTCTGCGCTGCAGACCTGTACTTGATGAAGAACCTGCATTCCAACATGGAGCCTGAGGCTGGTTATGACATAGTCACAAGTAGATAGTATCAATAGTAAAGCTGGGACTGATCGCCTAGCTGACTGAATGCAACCATAGAAACGTTCCCTTTGTGATGCTAATGTTTAGGTAGCTGCTGCAAGACAAAAAATTCTTTGTATGTGCTTATTTTCCATCTTTGATACCACGTTTTTCATATTCTAGGCCATCGCAGGTTGCAATGCAGCTGCTGGAGATCAGCTTTTGGCTACTGATAAACATGTCTATATATGACTCTCATGCCAGCTAGCTCGGGCGTTAACTTGTTAAAGCTGCTTAGGGGTAATTTCACAACTATCTGTGCAGTCTATCGGCTACTATCCTGCCCGGCGTGAAGGAGACACTGGCAACCTCCGGCGCAGTGACATGTATCATGTTACTTCAGTTTGTAGGTGCGCCTCACCTTTTACAGCCCATGTCAACTCAGAATCTGTAAGTTTCAGCGTACACGTATGTGCGTGAGCATCCACCTGGACTACCTGCGGGCATTTCCTTTTTTCTGTCCTCCATTCTTCATGCCTGTGGCGCCCGGATTATCTTGTTCCTTTCCTTGCCAGTGGCACGTGGAGTCCCTTTGCATATGTCTCTCGTTTGTGAAGTGCCTTCAAGGCTGTATCTATCACCTCCAACTTTCAAAATAACTGTTTAAGGGCTCTGTGTGGGGTTTCAAGGTTGGTGCACACCCCTATCTCCGTTCTCCTTAGCAA
>JAULBX010026942.1:0-42074 GCA_032358255.1 Heterotrichella gracilis
TATGATCGGTCACGAGGGCTCAGTACGGGCTAGTAAGTTCATACCTTGCTCGATCCAACCGGTTTGCTGGAAACGATGTGCTCAATGTTTCCACAGGCCAGAGCTTTGTTCCAGCGGCGATGGCATCAGTGCAGGCCGAAACGCACCCAGAAAATATCTGGCCGTTGATCCTGTCCAGGTGGCACCGACGACCCCAGATATTTCCAAGATATTCGGTGATATCCGCTGGCCCTGCGGGGATGCGCACCGGCCAATCTGGGGATTGCCACCAGGAGGGTTCCGCTGGGCGCGCGGGGACTACAATCTGGTGGCTGGGATTGGGGCCCAGGAAGGAATATCTGGGCCAGCAACGTCACCAATGGGAAAGCGGCCTTTCTTGCGAAAAGGCAGCGGCGCACATGCTGCGCACACTGCTCGTTGCAGAGCTGCCACAAGGGGAGTGCCACAGACATGCACAGGAGTGCAACGCAACGCCTTGACCAATCAGGCTTCGAACCACAATCACACCCTGGAACCTTTCACGGTCACCAACACGGCCAGGTCAAACGCGGAATACAGCAAGTCAACCCCTTCCAGGTGAGCTGCTGGTGACCCAGTACCCCTGCGCACCAACTACCGGGCCTAAAGGGAAATCTTGTACGTGGGATGTGAACGGAATTGCGTTTGCACCTGCGGGCATCTCCCAATGTGTGCTGCGCCCACCCTTTCGCCTCGTTTTGTCAACCGGTTGCAGCTCGCGCCAGCAAGCTGTACTCAGTGAAGTGCATGGTTTCCTTAGCTGGGTGGTTTCCCAGCACAACACAGCCTCCTGTTTGTGGAAGCGTGGATAACTCCGGATTTCATGTCACCCCAATTCGACGTCGATGCATGCATGCATGCGTTTGCATGCATACAAATATATATATGCTTGCGCCCTATTCCCAACTGCATGCCGCTTGCTCTTGCTGCTTCTCAACTCCAATTATCAGTAGACAAGCACTTGAACACTAAGTCTGGCCCCATGGGGCAGTGCGCACAAGCGTTCAGGAGCCATGGGTACAGACCACACCACTGGGAACCACCTCAAGTTTGAAATATTCACGCAGGGCAGCATCCAGGGTTTAGGGTTTAGATTACACCCCCCCACTCCTCCCCCCGTGCCCACCCCTATCACCCATACACCCATCACCCAGGTCACCTAACAATTGGAGGGCGCTGTTGCTTTGAGGCAGGTGCGCCACTATGGCCCTGCGGAGGGGGGGGATGCAGCTGCTGCGTCAGCTGCCTTACCTCCCCAGTGGTCCCCACCTGTTTATCCCCCTGGCCCTGCGCTCAGCACAGCTCCTCCTGGGTGCACCCAGCCTGCAGCGCCTGTTCAGCGGCGCGCCTGGCACGGCTGTCGAGCCAGCAGCAGGTTCCCAGGTAAGGGTTTTGTCACGCCCTAGGGTTTAGATGGCATTGTGTGGTGCTTAAGGAGTGCAGTTGGCACCTTGAGGTGGGCAAGGAGCGAAAGAGGCACATTGTTGCTTGCATGCACGGTGCCAAATACTCGTAGAAAGACAGAAAGAGTATTTGGCACCGAGAGACATGGAACGCACAAAGGCGGGATTAGGGGGGCCACCGGCTCGTACCATTTTTGGTACATTTGAAATACCCTAGAACCCTGGGGTTTGCACAGGTACCTGCAGAGAAGCTTTACTCCAAGCTGCGCGCACCGCCCCTAGGGTCCCAGCACAAGATAACCCCGGAGGAGGCCGCTAGGGTTTTGGGCCATTTCCTGGGCGCACCCCAGCTGCGTCCCGGGGATGTGCTCGCCCTGAATGCTGAGGAGATAGAAGGGGTGTTAAAGGCGACTACGCTACCGGGTAAGTCATGGGGGAGCGAGGTTAGGGCCTAGGCATTGGGATTATGCAAAGGGTTAATATTGATCTTCAGTTGCCAGTGCATAGCTAAACCCTTGAGATATGAAATGCCACGTCCCAAGGCCACGTGCCGGCAGACATGTATCCCCTTTTTGCTGGTGTAAACCTACAATTCCCCACTCTTGTAGGCATCTGCGAAACCCTAAACCCTAAGATCCCCTTCTGCAGGCGCCAACAAAACCCTAGAGGAGGCCCTCTTTGCCCATGCAGATGGAGTGACCACCAGATTCTTTGGGAATGAGATATATTTCAGGGGGATTGTGGAGTTCAGCAACGTGTGCCAGGCGGACTGCGGCTACTGCGGCATCAGAAAGCACCAGGCTGGGGTGCACAGGTGCGCTTGGCAATCCTAGGGTTTATTGTTACAGGATTAGGGTTTTTTGTGCATGTGCATGGCGGACTGCGGCTACTGCGGCATCAGAAAGCACCAGGCTGGGGTGCACAGGTGTGGATATGGAACCTACCCAAACCCTTGTAGCAGTAGGGATTTGTAGGGTAGATGTTTGGTATTGTATGTAGGGTGTTTGGTGCAAATGTCAGGCGGACTGCGGCTTCTGCGGCGTCAGGAATTTGGGTTGGAATTGGGTTTTTGAGGGTAAATGTTGGGGTTCTATGTAGGGTTTTTTTTCGTGTCAGGCTGATTGCGGCTACTGCTTGGGTCCCAGGAGGGGGTGCAAACTCCCCCACCGCCACCTGTACACACCATCTTCTTTGACTAGGTGCTTCAAACACAAGTGCACAGCCCCCCCCACCCCCTCCACCCCCCTTCAGGTACACCATCCCCCCCGATGAGGTGGTGTGCACCGCTGAGTGGGCCTGGCGCAACCTTGGCACCCGCTTCCTGGACCCACACCCACCACCACCACCACCACCCAAACACACCCACAACTCCCATCTTCCCTTGCATTCCAGGTACACCATCCCCCCAGATGAGGTGGTCCGCACCGCTGAGTGGGCCTGGCGCAACGGCATGGGCACCCTCATGCTGCAGAGTGGGGAGCTGCCGGGTCCCCAGCGCCTGGACTACCTCACCCAGGTGGTGCGGCGGGTGAGGGGGAGGACGATAGCCATGGACCTGGAGGCGCAGGGGAGGGACCCCACGGTAGGGTTTGTAGGTCTGGGGAAAGACCCTATTGGAGGGTTTGTCAAGGTCTGGTGCATGGCCATACATGTACATTTGGTAGGGTTCCTGGGCGGGGGTGAGGAGTGAAATGCAGCGCAATTGTGTGGCCATTCCACCCTAGTAAAAAACCCCAAAAAACACGGCAATTCCCCATTATCCTTCACCCAATTCCGGCCGCCCACCCCACCACCGACCGCAGGTCCCACCCCCCAACACCCACGGCCTGGGCCTGTGCGTAGCCCTCTCAGTGGGTGAGCTACCCCATGCAGACTACCACGCACTGCGCCAGGCGGGGGCCGGACGGATACCTGCTCTGTATAGAGATACCAACCCAGTTCCATTCTATCCCATTAGGAACATCTAAAAGGCACCGCATGCACATTGTAACCAATCACCCGAACCCCGCCGCAGGTCCTACCCCCCACCACCCACGGCTTAGGCCTGTGCGTGGCCCTGTCGGTGGGCGAGCTACCGACTGCAGACTATCATGCACTGCGCGAGGCGGGTGCGGACCGCTACTTGCTGCGGGTAGAGACCACCAACCCTGAGCTCTTCAGCGCCATGCACCCACCGAAGCAGACCCTGGAGCAGAGGCTGCGGGCGCTGGCGGATCTGAAAGATGCGGGGTTCCAGGTGGGAGCAGGTGGTTTTAAGGGGTGTATTATCTTTTTCCAGGGTTTGGTAGGGTCTGGTTTTGGTGTGGGCCCCAAACGTGGGGTGTATTTGGCACCTTGCACCCTCTTAAGCAGGCCCTGCTGCCTCCTAGCGGTCAAGCAGAGTTGCATGCTGACCCATAGCCACCATTGCAAGCACACCCATTACCCCAGTGCTATGCTGACAACTGCAGCCCTTCACCACCCCTGTCGCATGCGGACGGCACACCACCACCGCCTTGGTGCGCGTACTGACAGCAACACCAAACGAACGCCAGCGAATGTTTGCATGCTGACCACACCATACCACCACCACCCACCGCATCGCATGCTGGCAGCCCCCCACCCCCTACCCCCTACCCCCCACCCCTGCTGCAGGTTGGCACCGGCATCATGGTGGGCCTGCCTGGTCAAACCCTGGGTGACTTGGCAAAAGATGTGGTGTTCTTCAGGGAATACGGGGCAGACATGATAGGTGGGTGTGGGAATGAGGGGTGGTTGTGGGGGTGTTGAAGGAGGTAGGCATGATGGTGTTGTCTACTGTCTGCACTCGCGACCCTCCACCTGTCCTCCACCAGTCATTGAATCCCAATTCTTTCAAGAATAAGCTTGAAATGCCATGGAATATCAGCAGGATTACTCCTGATTCTGCACAGCCTAACTGCCCGCCCCTTCTTTTTCCCCCCAGGCATGGGCCCTTACATCACCGAACCAGGCACCCCAGTGGCCGCCATGTGGCAGCAGTCCTACGGCCACCTTGACAAGGCCCAGCACATGGCGGCCATGTTTGAGCTGACCACCCGCATGAATGCCCTAGTGAGGGTGACCATGGGGAATGTGAACATTGCGGCAACCACGGCGCTGCAGGTGGGGTGGGTGGGAGGAGGATGGGGTGGGGAGGAGTGGGACGTGTGGGATGTCTGATGCTGGTGGTGTGAGCACTGCCTTATTCCTTTCCTCCTTGTCCAATTGCGGGTGGGTGGGTGTGCAACCGTCACCCCTACATACCGCTTCTCTTCCTCCATCTTGTAATTACTTCCCCGTTTTGCCCTCACTCACCGCGCCAACATCCTCATTTCCAACCTCACAGCCACCTCAAACTCACCCTTTCACCACCCCCCCAACCATCAAACCCCTTGGCCGCAGCACCTCCACTCCCGCATGCCCCACCTGAACACTACCTCCCCTGTTTCCCTCCCCCCCAGGCCATCAACCCCCTTGGCAGGGAGATCGCCCTCACCCGGGGGGCCAACATCCTCATGCCCATCCTCACACCCACCGCCTACCGGGTCAACTACCAGTTATATGAGGGGAAGCCATGCATCACCGACACCGCGGAGGAGTGCAGAAAGTGCCTGAATGTGCGGGTGTCGATGGTGGGGAAGAAGCTGAGGACCGGGATTTGGGGGGATCCGCCGCATTTCAGGGATCCCCAGGAGGGGGTGAGGCCCTCAGGTGGGTGGTGGCGGGTGGTGGTGGTGGTGGTGTGTTTGGATGCAATGATGGGGATTGATGCTAGGGCTTCCATACAGTGTGATAGGTTTTGACCTTGTTATTGGGCTGGTGGTGGTTGCTGTAGGGCATTCGGAGGGTTTTGCTTGAATGGATCGTTGACATGCTTGCATTTGTCATGGGCGGTACGTTTGGAACCCATGGCAAAAAATCCAATCTTCCAGGATGCCACTTGCGGATGCACTATTATGCTAAAAACCTGCAATTGCACCCTTTGGCAGGGTCTCGGGGGTTCCACTCCACCCCCACCTTCCACCAACAACCCTCCGCCCAGCCCCAGCCAGGGTCCCCTAAGAATGTGCCGCATTTGGTCCCCGGGGCCTACACCCCCAGCACCCCCGTTGGCTCAGATGTGCAGCGCCTGAATGTGGGCATTTTTGGGTCCATGAATGCCGGCAAATCGACCCTCATGAACCGCATCACCCGGAGTGAGACCTCCATTGTGGATCCCACCCCGGGGACCACAGCAGACACAAAGGTGGGGATGTGGAAAGCGGTTTGGTGTAATCCCTCAATTTCTGTGAAGGGGCTTCATACCAAGGGCGCATTTGGGTTTTTTTGATAGTTTTCTAGGACCCTGAGGGACCCCCCCCCTTGATGGGGTAAAAGCCTTTGCAGGTGATGCTCATGGCGCTGCATGACATTGGCCCAGTCAAGGCCACACAAAGCATTAGGCAAAAAACCTCATCCAAACCCCATAAAATCTACGGGTAAAAACACCTGTCTTAGGACCCTAATTGATAGTTAAAAATACCCTCTGCAGGTGGTGCTGATGGAGCTGCATGACATCGGCCCAGTCAAGCTTTTTGACACCGCCGGCATCAACGAGGGGGGCGCACTAGGCGAAAAGAAGCGCAGGAAGACCATCAGCGTGCTCAAGGAGTCCGATGTGGGTGTGATCGTGGTGGCTCCCCCTCCTGAATTCGTGGGTTACTCCCCTGCAGAGTTGGCTGAGGCGCTGCAATGGGAGCGCAAGCTGGTAAGGGCGGCTGAGAAGCATGGGGTCATCCCCGTTCTGGTGATGAATGTCAGGTGGGTTTTCCCCCTTTGCCTGTGCTGCCCTGCGTGGCAATTTTGCAATCCAAGGATGGGCTTAGTTCCACAGTGCCCTTGCATTATTTCACTGATGACTCGTGAGTCATGAGTCATGAATGATAAGGCGCTCATGAGATATTTTTTGCCACCGCACAGGGCGGGCGCATGGCGCATGGACAGCCCCGAGCTGGCAAATTTGAAGCGGGAAATTTTCAGCATTTTGGATCCCGAGGCCAAATTTCTGGCTGCGCAATTGGACCTCAGCCATGACAGCGCGAGCACAGAGGTGGGCGGTTCTGCGGCAGGGTTTTGGGTCCTTCGATGGTGTTTTGCCACCATTGAAGCAGTTTTATGGAGGGCAACATCCAATCTGCCTTGATGACATCTTACTTGAGCCACACCTGATCTGATCACCACCTGATCATTGTAAGATATCCACATCGCATCACCATGAATCACACCTAGAAAACCAACATGGCCATATCCAATCTGCATGATCGTCAGCCATGGCACACATCCATGCATGACCTTAGGTAATCTTTCAGCTCCTAGGGGAAAAGAAAACCTAGTCAATACCCTATTGCAGGTTGCCACCCTACTCCAGCAGAGCCACTTGCGCAGCCAGGTGCGGGGGTTTACCAAATCCCTGCCCGAAAAGTACCTATCCCCGGGGGGCATGGTGTTCCTCAACATCCCCATGGATGCGGAGACCCCGTCCATGCGCCTGCTGAGACCCCAGGTAAGGGTTTGGGGCATTGGGTTAGGGTTTATGGTTTCAGAGTATCCAATGGATGCGGCCATCCCATCTAAGCGCCTGCTAAGACCCTAGGTAAAGGGAAGACAAATGCAGCATGAGTTCCGGGTGATACCGAGCATGTTTCAGGATTTCTTCCTATTCATTACAAGAGTTTTACGCCTCTAATAAATCCACACCCTTGCAGGCACTGATTCAAGAGGAGGCCATCCGCCACTATGCAACCACCGTGGCCTATCGGATGGATCTGGCAAGGTGGGGATTCCAAGATGTAGAAAAAAGTTCAGAAAATAAAATGAAAGAACACCAATGCCTGCGCAACCTGGACTTACACAAGTGCATTAAAAGTGGGGTAGAATGAGTAGAAGTGCGTGAATGAGGTTTTTGTAGGGGGCTTGCACTTGGCAGCGCCTGGAAAAGGTGCGCAGAGCAACACCTGTGGCCACTATTGGTGAATACATCTTGCACGCGGCGCATGGCCAGATATGCACAGACCAGTAGCATTTTACTGCTAAAATTCTACTGTGGATGCCATTCCTTTACCCCTCACCCCTTTGCCGCAGGGCGCGCAGCGCAGACCCTTCTGAGGTGGCCATAGAGAGGAGCAGGTTCGACCAGGCGCTGCAGGTGAGAACCCTAGGCTAGGGTGTTGGTGCCCGCCTGTGGAAACCCTTGCCCAGGGTGCTGGAGGTGCCGTGTATGAAACATGTTGCCAAGCACATGGACTATTGGATTTGAGCCAAGCCCAACGTATTGCTTTGTTCAAAATGACAACACTGCTGCACGCATTGCTTGTGACGTTGAGTCATCTCAGGGAACTGGTTTAAGGAAATGGCTGTAGCTTACTTTCACCCTCAATAACCCTTTCAATTAAGGTCTTTGCATGGCGCTGCCATGGACATTCATTGCCTCTGCCTGGTGGCTGCCAGGGAAGTTCAATATGGCACATTGCGGTAACCAACACCCCTCCATAATTGTAGCACCCCCTTCCCTAAATTCACAATTTGCCGCATTTGCAGGTGCTCCTGAACCACCCTGGCCCAAAAATTATCGTGACCGACTCCCAGGCCGTGGACATCCTGCACCCCTGGACCCTTGACAAGGGTTCTGGGCAACCCTTGGTGCCCTTCACCACCTTCTCCATCGCCATGATCCACAGGCAGAGCGGGGGGAAGCTGCCCCTGTTTGTCAACGGATTGGATGCATTCGATAGGCTGATGGAGGTAGGGGAGGGAAATGGAAAAGGGAGATGGCAGTGTCACGATGTTATTCTGCTTGGTGAAAGGGTAATGTGCCTCAAGTGGTCCAGGAGGGAGCTGGTAGGACGTTTTCGAAGTGTGTTTTGGGACAAATTGGGACTGTAGCTGTTGTAAAGTTCAGGGATATTTTACCCTAACCCTGATCTCAAACCCTACCAACGTCCTTTACAATGGCTCCCCCTCCCCTTGCAGGATACCCCTGTGCTGGTCACTGAGGCCTGCAATCACAACCGCGTCACCCAGCTGCCCAACCCTACTGCAAACCCTAACACAATGGCCACCTCCTACCAAAACCCTACGCGATTTATCACAGATATTTCCCCCTCCTGCAGGGGGACCGCGTGCTGATTGCCAAGGTCTGCAACCACAACCGCATCACCCAGCTGCGCACCCTTACACAAAACCCAAACAAACCCTGCTGAAACCCTGCAGGGAGACCGCGTGCTGATCGCCGAGGCCTGCAACCACAACCGCATCACCCAGCTGTGTAACGACATCGGGATGGTGCAGCTGCCCAATAAGATCCATGGGTCCGCTGGGAAGGGGGTGGTAATAGAGCACGCGTTTGGGAGGGAGTTCCCGGATCTGGAGGGGGAGGATGGGGGTCTGGGGAGGTAAGGGCTAAGCTCCTTGTACATTCTGTGTTTTGAAGCTCAGGAGTTTGACTTCGTGAGGGCTTGACGAGCAACTAGGCATACAAGAAATCTTCATGTCGACTGATCCATGCTGATGCATGCAGTGGATGGCCAAGACTCTCATCATTGGTGCATACTGCCCTCAGCTCCTCCCACAGCTCATGGCAGTGCCTACCAAACCCCCACAAATTTATCGCTTTCATCATCATGGTATTCCATGACATCACTCCCATTTTGCCGCTTCAACACCTTGACGTCCCCGCCCTCCCCCCACCCATCAGGTTCCAGCTGGTCATCCACTGCGGCGGGTGCATGATCGACCCGCAGAAGGTGCGCGCCCGCCTGTCTGACATACAGGAGGCGGGGGTGCCGGTGACCAACTATGGGCTGCTGCTGGCGCATGTGACCTCACCGGGGGCGCTGAGGAGGGCGGTGGAGGTGTATGAGGGGGAGTGATGGTGTGGCTGGCTTTAGATTGGGGCTGAGGAGGGCGGTGGAGGTTTATGAGGGGGGGCTGCGGGGGGAGTGGGGTTGGATTAATGCTGGTAGTTGGCATGGCATTTGGTGCAAGTCAGTGGCATTGTGGCATGGTGCGCGGGTGCCAATGACCAACTAAAGGGTTGCTGGCGCATGTGAACTCGCCAAGGGGGCTGAGGAGGGGGGTGGAGGTGTGTGAGGAGGGGTGAGAGGGCAGTTTTGGGTGACGTTGTACTGGAGCTGGGAATTGGCATGCCATTTGGCTCACGGAAAAGCAACGCAGTAGTATGTGCACTCCATCTTTGAAGCTAGATTAGTATGACTGGGTATGCCCCATCCCAGGTCAAGAGCCACGGCTAGTCTGGCACTGCCCTTACTGTGACAGATGGTGGCCAACCAGCCGTAGGGACAGCAACAGACTTGAAGTAACCCGTAAGTGTACGGAGCTTGTGCTTCACTTGTTTTTTGAAAATTGCGCATTTTTTGTGCTGTTGCAAGTGAGGAGAATGATCGCAGGCAGGCTTTTTACCTTGGCTTTTTTCCCATGTGTGTCTCATTATTGGTAAACCTAGTGTTGAATATTGAGGGCACTGTAGCTGCTGCCAATTAGCATAGGGCTGCTCTTGAAGAGTTGTTTTCTTTCTTCTTCCGTTGCAGCGTGTGTGTAAAGCAAAGGCCAGAGCCTCTGCAGTGTGTACACCACCGATGGGAGTTACATGTACGGTATAGAACTTCTTTATGGCCTTCAAGCATGTGTGCCACACATGACATGGCCATATTATATACCACACCATTAGTATGTATGATGCAGTGGGTGTGTGTTGTGGGCATTTTTTTCCGTTCTTTCTTCATGTAGTAGACAGGCCAATGACTCGAGATGGCCAACAAATTTCTAAAAGAGGCATGATCATGTCCATCACCAGTGAGACTCCGTGGTGATGGTATGGCATAGTATGGTATTACCGTCAAATCAACGCAACTTGCGTTGGAACCGTTCCATTGTAGTACGCATACTATACATTGTCAAGCCTGCACCTTAGTTTTCTAAAACTTTATACTACGGCCTCAGGCAAATAAAATTGATCACGACTGTTTTGCAACTCAATCATCGACACGCCTCCATAGCATGGTTGTCCCAGGTTCTCCCCAGTAACAGTTCATAATGCATTATACACATAACCCCGGGGGCCAGTCTCCTGCACATGCTATCCATGCTTTTCTTACTGTTACCACTGCAACCTACATTGTCACCCATACTTAGAGCAACTGCACGCCTTGAGGACGCATGGCATCTGCAAGGTTTGATGTGCCACAGTTGAACCCGAAGCCTGAATGATCATATATCAGATTGAATCCTGCAGGCGAAATGCAGACGTGTAGGCCATGCACAGACCCTAACCCCAATATCCAGATCGTCAACCCAGGTCGGTAGCCTGGGACCCTAAACCCAGGTCAGTGGCAGCAAGGCACATGCCTAAGGAAAAGGAGATGGACGCCAACAGCATAACTAAAGCGCCATAGCCCCCAAGTCAAGTGTCCCATAAACCTACACAATGGCAATATTGCGAGTAGCCAACGCCCACCTCTGCAGTGCACCGCCACAAGCACCAATGTGGCAGAATTAGCCCTTCGCCACCCCGGGGCCTTGACACCCATACGGCGATATCGCTGCACACAGGGTGAATGTTGCACTGCTGATGCCCTGGAACTCAGCCGCTGCCAAACATGTACCCCAGAAGTCCCAAGACGGGGAAGAAAATGAAGCCCAGGATAAATTTTGTTACCGCCCCCAGGATAGTTAGGAATATAAGAAGTGCAAGCAAGTGTCAGAAAAGCTCTCCTTGCACGCATGATGGTGGTGCCCTAGCAGGAGCAACCACAAACACAATCAGTGTTGATTTAGGACACTCCTTGGGGACCATCACAGTACAACTCGTGAGTCACCAACACAAATCACTCTAATAATCACAGCCTTGGCTTGCATACTATGATGAGACGCTTGATCCCACATATGTGCATCAATGCATGGTGGAACAAAATAACAGGTACAAAGGGTACCAATGGATGATTTTTCAGCAACATCCAATTAATAGGCAGTCATCATGAGGTAGAGGCCTCCGGGTGCAAATGTAATCAAAATAGAGGGAAAAAACTATACTAAGAAGAAGGCTTCCAGGGATGCCAGTTTAATGAACGTGAATGATAACGCTTCCAATGATGCAAGTTGACCCTCTAGTCTACGGGTCTTTTGCCTATAGGCTAACTAGCACTTACATGCCAGGTTTTCTCCCATGCAGCTTTCTGCCTAGCCTGGGCAATTCGCTTCTCTGACTTTGCGGCTTCTTCCTTTGCTATGGCAGTTCTTTCGTTGGCAAGTTCAAGTGCGTGTAACTGCAAATGAAATTTCTAGGTAAGTGGTAAGTGATGTACGTCAATGGCGACGATGGCACATGACGTATATTGTTAGAGTAACTGTGATTAAAATTGCGATCATGATCATGAAAGCCTAGCTGTCATTTGAATGCAATTGGCTTGAGCATGTAGATCTTGTGAGGTTGCATGGAAACCTACAAACAAATACCATTATCCTCAATTGTGCAGTGCAGTGCAGTGCAGTGAAAGGCCTTAGAAGCCCGCTGTGAAACGCAAGTAAACATCCGAGTATGTATCATGAATGCATACCCTTCCGTCAAAAGGTGTCATTGTAGATGTGACGGTGACTGTGATTTCGTTGAGGGTTGCGACTGCACATATCATCACAACTGATGCATCCTTGCCTCCGCCTACAAAGCTATAGCTCAGATTTGATTGCGCGGGTTGCTAATATTGTACAAGCGATCACAACTGAACAGCCACTGTGCATGTGATCGCACCTCTTTCAACCACGCCTCAGCCTCAGCCGCTCGCTGATTTGCAGCTGCAAGCTCGATCCGCACGCCTTTGGGGACATTGCTGCAAACTAGCCCAGGGTGGTATCACAAACACAGTGATGGTATGGCAAGCACAGTCACACTTACAAGAAAGGCTTCCACGCTTCACTACAGCTTGAACAGAGTTTAAGGATGTTATCCCCAGTCAGCAACCACTGACTGGGGTAGGTGGGGCAGCAGCTGGAGCTGCTGCCTGTCTGTCATGCAACTGTTGTTGAGCTCCAATGACTGGAGAGGGAGGGCGAGCAGGCGGGTCCAATGGGCATCCAACTCACCCGGCGGCACCTGCAAGGATATAATAAATGAAGAAGGAACAAAATAAAGCAAGACCAAGAAGTATAGAAGATAAAATTGGAATGCAGAAATGAAGTAACAATGTAATAGGAAATTAAACATGCTAACAAAATGATGACGCGGCCTCTGAACTGCCGTGTTGGGTTTAAGCAAATGGAGGTAACAAAGCAGAGAGCATGACCCTCCTGTCCTCCACCATACCTGCACGGATAGGGTGAGGTGTTGCAGGCCCTTGGGGCACCAGCGCCCTTCCACCAGCAGCGCCAGGCAGCTGCGGGCCATGGTCAAGGTGAGCGAGGTGAGTGCGGCCAAGGGGAGCAAATCAAGCGCCAGCTGCATGCCATGCAACCCCAGCCCCAGGCTTGTAATGTTGGGAAGCTGATGCAGCGACAGCGTGTCGCTGTGTCGGGCCAGGCGGGAAGCATCGTGCGCCTGGTAATCCTTTCCGCCCGCGCACAGCGTTGCAGCGGTGACAGAGGGCAGCGGGGGCAGCGGGAAGACCGAAAACCGGTTGGTGGAGTAGTCAAAGAGCTCCAGCGCCAGGTAAGTCAGGCGGGTGAGGTGGGAGAGGTGGCGGGTCATTGACCCTAGGGTTTCCGAGGGCACCTCGCAATCCCCCGCCTCAAACCTGCTGGAAAACGTGGCGTGCAGATCCAGATGCTCCACACTGGGCAGGCGCCCTATGACTGTGAAAACCTCCACCAGCTTGGCCAGATCCTCATCATACCCCGCCCCACCCTGGAAATTGAGCTTCAGGCTCTGCATCTGAACAGGGTCCAAGGCAGCCAATAGGTCCAAACAGGGCTGGGGGTAGTTGATGTCTCTCAGGTGCCGGACGTCCAACTTCCTGGTGCGCGCCACACGAGGGATCAGATCGCTGTGCTCGATGTCGTAGTGGCGAGTGAACTCCACATCCTCCCAGAGCAGGCCTTGGGTGCAGAGCAGCCTGTGCCAGCGCTTGCACACCCAGGTTATCCAGAGGCGGTCCTCGAACGGGATTCTGAGGAAGATGGGGTTGAGGAGTGCGTCTGGTAGGCTTTCCATTTGCACTGGCTCCCGGAAGGTGGTGGGAGGAGGTGGTTGCAGCTGGCGGGCGGTGGTTTGGGTGCCACAGGCTGCACCTAGCATGGTAGGCACTGCTGTCGCTGTGGCTGGTTATTTTGGTGTTGGTGTGGCGTTGCTGTTGCTGTTGGTGTTGGTGTTGGTGCTTTGGTAGGTATGGCTGTGGCTGTGGTTGTGGCTGTTGGTGTGGCTGTGGACTGTGGCTGTGGCTGTGGAAATGGCAATGGCTGGTGAACTGTGGCAAAGTCGATGGGTTTCAACGTGTGGATATCAATGGCGGAAGTGGACATGAGGTATGTGCTGGAATGGGTGCCACAGACTGTAATAAAAAAGAGCAGAGCAGTGTCCCTGTGCGCAGCGGGTGTTGTGGGGTTGAGTGGGTTCTGAGCTTTTTCACTTGGGCTGATGCGGACCAAGCCGCTGGGTTTATTGTGAGTTAAAAATTCGTTAGGAGGAAGTTTATGACTCCCAGAGCAGCGAAAATAGTGAGTGAAGGCGGTTGGCATCGTTGAAGGCAAACTTGTGGGGCCTCACTAAACAGCTGTGCACTGTGATACCTAGCAACCAGCAACCCAGCAACGTATCCTTCTCACCTGATGTCTTAACGTACCCTGTGGCAAAGTAACTCCTCCAAAGTGCTGCACTTACGGACGTGGGTGTTCAAAGATATCTATTCAGCTGATACTACCGAGATACTACCAAATGCATGCATGCATGTGCCATATGCATGCAAATTAGGTCTACTAGTACAGCTGAGTTCACAGGGCTGTCGTGTATAGACTCAATATACGTTGAGCAGCTAAAGGACATATCAATACGGTGCCAAAGATATTGGCTTTGGCTGATAAATTTAAGAACTGAAAGTCCCCGTCCCCTGCCCAGGCACCCCAAGGGGGACAAATATAAGCACTTCTTCTTTTATGTGCCACAACGTCCCGAATTGGACAGGAACAGCGGCTGGAGCCCTTGCATTAACTAAAGAGGAGGAAACTCCCTGCAAAAGGTATTGACGAGGATACAGTATGGTGAACATTATGCTGAGCAACCTTGTCAACAACAAGCTAGCAAGCGCTTGTCAGTTAAAGCCACCATGTTCAGTCCTGGATGTGCCTGCTTGCCAAACTCACTTTAGAAGCATTTCGAAAGAAAGGAGCCCCAACAGAGGGCTCAACAGGCATTACCCTGTAAGCTTTCCACTTGCGCATGTTATGTAACATATTCTAGGGTTTAGGGCTTAGGGCTTGAAGGAGCTTAGAAAGAGGGAGCGCAAACAGAGGGCTCACTAGCGTAGTACTCTGTATGCTTTCCACTCGCGCACGTGATGTAACATCTGTAGGGATTTTACTCGGCCCGTGCGTCATGAATGTTGCCCCAAGTTGGCAAAAACAAAATGGAAGTGCTGAAGGACAATTTTCAGTCTGCATACCTTCCCCCCACACCAACCCACCACACCCATCTTTCAGTGCTTTTTTGAAACCTAACTTAGTGTGGCAATAATGCGGCGCTGTGTAGAAAAAACATCAAAATCCCTGCAAAGCGTGTGCCTACCCCAAAGCCGCAGCCAGGTTGCTGCTCCCCAGGCAAAACATCCCCTTTCAACCTGCGTAAAACAATGCCTCATGTTGTGTCCAAAATGCAGCAGGATAGCCGACGCATCCCCTTCACCTCCCCACATCCCCCTAGACAATACTCCCTTCCCCCCCCAAGCCTACCCTGGTACCACCGACATGCCCTAAACACTAAACTCTAACCCCGTCCCCAGCCTTCCCTCGTTTCTCCCCCTACATCTCCTCCAAGGGATAAAAACACAAGGCTCCAACCCTAGGCGAGGGGCACATATTGCACCACCTGACCCACCCCAACCTCCCCTGCTTCTGCACCCCGATTGCTACAAAAAACCTTAAGGGTCCACCTTATACGCATTTTACACTGCAGCCAAAAAGTCCAAAACAAGGCATCCATCAACCCGCACACCACACAAAACCCTTCACTGGGGTTCAAAACGTACGACCAAGAGCCCTTCACCCAAAAGTGCACATAGACCCTAACAAAACCTTTGCCAGGGTTCACCACCTGTGCCTGCCGCATGGAAACCCTTTGCTAGGGTTTATAACAAGTGCACGCTGCCCGAAACCCTTAAATTGCACACCCAACCATCCACGCCGTCCCAAAACCCTCCCATTAGGATTCAACACCAGCCCAGCTCAAGCCGTGCCCCCCACAACCCCCCGCACCACCACATCCGCCGCCACCGGCTGCGGCACCGCCCCCCCCTCCGCCCCCCCCGCTAGGAGCTCCCACTCCGCATCCATGGTGTGCACCCGTGTGGCCAAGGGTTTGTCTAGGGTTCCCGCCAGCACCGCGCGGATCTCCTGCCCCGTTAGGGTTTCGTAGTCCAACAGGGCGGCCGCCAGGCGGTGCAGCTCTTGCTCCTTGTCGGCCTGTAGAGGGTTTGGGGTTTTGCTTAGGGTTTAGGGCGTTGGGTGTAGGATTTGAAGAGGCAAGACAAAGGGCCACAAACCAGGGGACAGGGGTCCTATTGTTCCCTCCGTTGCCCCTATCATCCACTCCACACCCCATTCCAGCCAAACTGCGATAAAGCCTCAGCAGCAGTCCGTTGACCCTTGCATATGCTCCCCGCATCCACAATCCTGCACGTCATTCATAACCCCCTAAACCCTACACCAACACCTTACACCTGGACTGAAAAAAAATAAAATTAAAATTAAAAAACTAACGTACCAGCAGGCCCTTGACCCTTGCGTATGCCTCCCGCAGAATGCGCGCCACCTCAGCATCCACTGTCTTGCGCGTCTCAGCGCTCACCCCATGGCCGGAGGGGCCTGGCTCCAGGTCGAGGTACACCGGCCCAATCTGCAGGGGTGGGAATTAAGAAATTAAGAATTAGGGTTGAAGGTTGAACGCTCATCCCGCACTCTGCCACCATGAGCCTTGCCCAGTGGTGACCTGATCCAACCCAATCACAACCTCCTCCGCGACCTGTTACTCCCCCCCACAGTTCTATCTCCCATGCCACCGAGGGCCGCATCCCCTCTCCCCCCACCACACCCCCCACCACCCACCCACATGGTTCTCATCCCGCACTCCGCCACCATGTACCTGGCACACTTGGTGGCCTGCTGCAGGTCTGACCTAGCCCCAGTGGTAACCTGATCCGCACCAATCGCAACCTCCTCCGCCACCTTTTTACCCCCGACACACCCACACACCCACCCCACTGAGGACCGCTACCCCCTTTCCTCCACCACATTTTCCTATCTCCCCCCCTAAACACACCTGGTCGCTCATCCCGCACTCCGCTACCATGTGCCGTGCCCATTTGGTGGCCTGCTGCAGGTCTGACCGGGCGCCAGTGGTGACCTGGTCCGCACCAAACACCAGCTCTTCCGCCACCTTGCCCCCCATGCACACGTCGATCTCAGCGCGGATCTGGGCGCGCGTGATGCTGAACTCGTCCTTGTCGGGGACCTGGGATGGGGGAGCGGGGATTGGAGATTTGTGGAAACAGGCGTTTTGTTATCGAGGCTGAATCTGCCTGAAGTGATGGGCTGGCGCATCTGCTCCTTTGCAAACACCTCCCACCCCCAAGAAAGCAACATATCCCCATACACCTTGGCTCAATATCCCCAGCGTGCGCCCCCAAAGAATGATAGTGGGCTTTGCCCCAGTAGTATGCAGGGCAGCCAGTGCATGGCACCCCTCACAATTGCGGTAGGGCGTCTGCGCCTATGCAATGCCACACCTTCTACCCCAAAGACCCCCAAGGAAAATGTGATTTCCCACTCACCTGGCTCACCATCCCCAGCGCGTGGCCCCGGGGCACAATGGTCGCCTTGTGGATGGGCTTGGCCCCTATGGTGTGCAGCGCCACAAGCGCATGGCCCCCCTCGTGGTAGGCGGTCAGCTTGCGAGCCCCGGAGGTCTGCACCAGCGACCGCCGCTCGGCCCCCATCAGGATCTTGTCGCGCGCCTCGTCCAGGAGCTTGTCGTCGATGATCTGGCAGGTGGGGGTTGAGTGAGGGTTTTAGACTTTAGCGCAGCAAGTAGTTGGGTGGGGCACAAGGGCTTACACATCTCTGCAGGGAAATTCAAGCCATATGTGTCATGCATAACAGACAATTGCACGATATACAATTTGCGTTGCTGACTCTTAGCAAAAGCATCCACCCCCATCCCCCACCTGGAGGTTCCTCTTTGCAGCCAGCAGCGCCCCCTCATTGCACAGGTTGAACAGCTGCGCGCCGCTGAACCCTGCGCAACACAAGGCAGCCAAGCCGCTCAGGTCTAGGGTAAAGACAAGGCGTGCTGAGGGTGGTTTGGACAAGGGGTAAGGTAAAGACAAGGGTTTCTGAAGGAGTTCACGTGCAGAGACCCGTTTGTTGCCTCCCCTCTCCATGTGGTAGTGAAGAGGGCTTCCATCAACATTCTTATGAGTCACAAGTTGTGACAATTCCCCGTAAGGTTAACCCATAGTGAAGTCTTCTGTATATCGTTTTCAATGATAAACATTAACCAACAGTAACCCATGTCATCTTTCCGTTAGGGCTTCAACATATGTAGCGTGCAGCTCGCCACCTGCACCACATCCACCCCCCGAGCCAGCAGTTAGCCATCCCCTAGCGCAACGCAACTCCTCCCCAATAGCCTTATATCAGGGTCTTGATCGGGATTTTCGATATGGTTTTAGGGTTCATGTCAGGGTATTTACTCGCCCGGCGTTCGCCTGGCCAGCTGCACCACATCCACCCCTGGCGCCAGCGGCTTGCCCACCATGTAGTGGCGCAGGAATTCATTGCAACCAAACGGGCTTGCATCAAATTTTCCTGTAGGGTCAAAAGTCTAGGGTTTTTGTTAGGGTATGTACGCACCCGGCGTTCGCCTGGCCAGCTGCACCACATCCACCCCCGGCGCCAGCGGCTTGCCCACCATGTAGTGGCGCAGGATCTCAGTGCGTCCCCTCACGTCAGGCATGGGCACTGCAATGTGGCGGTCAAAGCGGCCAGGGCGGGTGAGGGCTGGGTCCAGGGTTTCAGGCAGGTTGGTGGCCGCCATGACAATCACGCCCTCGTTGGCCTGCGAGGAAGGTGAATGTACATTGTTTTAGGGCTCCGGGTTGTAGAAACAGTGTGAGTATTCAACCATTGATTCCTCTCATGGCAGACAGCTGGGCGACCCAACGCTATAGCCACACCCATTGGTCCAAAGGCCCCCTATTGCTTGCACCACCCCACCTACCCAAATTCAACCATCCCACCCACCCATTCCAGCCTCCATCCCCACCCACCTCAAACCCATCCATTTCCACCAGCAGCTGGTTGAGCGCCATGCCCATGTGGCACCCCCACCGCTTGCACCACCACCACCCACCACCACCACCACCCACAGCCAGACAATCACATTCACACACTCCCACCTGCACAATCCCACCCACAGCCCCACTTACCTCAAACCCATCCATTTCCACCAGCAGCTGGTTGAGCGTCTTGCGCGTGTGGCTCTCCCACTGCTTGCGGCTACCCCCCACCGCATCAATTTCATCGATGAACACGATGCAGGGCGCCTTCTTCTTGGCCGCGGCGAAAAGGGAGCGCACCCGGCGCGACCCTACCCCTACAAACATCTCTTCGAACTCGGAGCCAGCCCTGCGGGGTGGAGGGGGTGTGGGTGGGCTGGGGTATTTTGGGGTGACGCGGGGGATGAGGTGCTGTGGCCCTGGCGTCGACTCCTTCCATGACCGCAATGCAGGACAGGGTTGCTTGGCTTTGATCTCTACTAAAAGACACATACGTTAGTGGAGCAGATCCAGTACCACCACCCACCGCACCCACCTGTAGAAGAAGGGCACCCCCGCCTCCCCCGCCACCGCCCTGGCAAGCAGCGTCTTGCCGGTACCGGGCGGCCCAGTCAGCAGCACACCCTTGGGCAGCTTGCCCCCCAGGCGCGTGAATTTGTCTGGGCATTTGAGGTACTCCACCACCTCCTCAAGCTCCGCTTTGGCCTCTGGGCATCCCTTGACATCGTTGAAGGTCTTGACGGACTTCTCGGGGAGGGATTCCTGGGGGGTGGAATGGGGGTGAGGGCGGGTGAGGAGGTGAGGTGAACCACCGCATGCAGGGCCACACCCAGGATGCTTCAAAGCTGTATGTGCATGGGCTGCTGTGCTCAATATATATATGAAATGCGAGGCGGAGGCCATAGCTGCAGCGCCATTAGGGGCGGTACTGCCCATGCACGCACACAACAAAATTCTAAGAGCATGACCAGTGCCCGTTGGCAGACTCTGCATCTCATCCCTCCCCGTCCCCTCACCTTGTTATACTCTTTGGGTGCATAGGCCGAGGCGCCAGGTGTCGACAGCCCAGGGGTGCCGTTGCCCATTGGGTTCCCTCCCGCCACCTGGCAGTCAGTGAAGTTCTATTTATAACTTATAACATGCATACCGGCAACAAAGCCAGATCAGCAATCAGTCAGTGAAATTGGTGTCGGATAAATGCGGGGATACCCGTTCGTGCAAATCAATGGAATGTACAACCCCCGCATCCACAGCCACCTTCTGCATAAGAAGCCTCAAAAGCATAGTCGTTCACCCCAACAAGACCCCACCCTGTACCCCCACACCCCACCCACCCACCCACTCACCCACCCCCTGCATCAGGGCCACCCTAAAACAGCACCAGCACCGCAAACATACCCTAAACACCCGCCACACCCATCTTTTGCACCAGCGCCGCTGTACTCCACCCACCTCCCAAACACCCCACCCCACACCCACAAACCCACCACCAAAAAGTGTTGAAGAACCCATCCCAAACCCGACCCACCCACCCACCTTCTGCATCAGCGCCGCGCCAAACAGCCACAGGAAAGAGAACAGCACCAGCGCAGCCACCGTTGCCGCCAGGGTCTGCAGCAGCGCCACCCCTCGGGGCTGCTGCCTGGCGCCCCCCAGCGCGCGGGGGTCTGCCAAAGCAATGTGCAGGGGGCGGGTGGCGGAGTCGCCGGGGGAGGTTTCGCCTGTGGCTGCGCCCTCCAGCTGGCGGTGCAGGTGGATGAGCAGCTCGGTGAGGGAGCTGTGGGATTGGGAGGGTATTTGAGGGTTTTGCTTCTGGTGTTTAGGGTTTAGGCAACTGCCTGATTGTAGGATTTGGGATTTAGGTTTTGCCTGCGAGGGTGCCCTCCAGCTACTGATGCAGGTGGGTGCGGAGCTCCACGAGAGAGCTGCGGGTGAGGGTAAATGAAGGGTTTTGCCTGTAATGTTCAGGGTTTTGCCTGCGTCTAATCAATGATACAACGCCCGCCGCCGCACTTGCGACACCCGCACCCCGCACCCCCCACCGCATCCCCCCCGCACCCCCCCACCCCTCACCGAGTGTCCCCTCCCTCCCTGCTCCCCGCCACCCGCGCATACTCCTCAATCTCCCCACCCGCCACCAGCGCCCGCAGGTACTGCACCACCACCGCTGGCCCGCTGGCGTAGCGCCCACCATCCACCGCAGCAATAACCTGTCCGTGGGCGCCCCCTGCATTGAGAGCAGCTAAATAGGCTGCGTGCCGCTCGGGGTTGGTGGGTTCCTGATCCAAAGCAGCCTGCGGTGGGGGGTGGGGGGTAAGGGTGAGGGTTGCTATTCTTGGTTTTTGATATGGTGTGTTGCAGATAAGGGTTTCTGTGGTAGGGATTTGGTGAGGGTAAGGATTTATACGTCAAGGTCAGTACAAGGAGTGGTGCAGCAAGGGAGGGGCTGGTGGGCTCATGATCCAGCGCCCACCTGCGGTGGTTGGGGGCTGGAAGGGGTGTGCGTTGCAGCTCCTATCCGTGTGCCCTTGTCGCTGCTCGTGCAGGAATGGCGCTAAAACAGGGTGACAGGGTGTGGCGAAGATGCTGCCCACCAGGGTCACGCACGTCAAAGGATGTGGCGACCCACACCCCACACCTACACCCACCACCCACCCACCCACTTTCCCACACCCATCACACACATCCCCAACCCCAACCCCACACACCTTAAGCTTCTTGAGCCTCTGCTGCCGCACCCAGGCAGGCAGCCGCTCCAGCAGCTTCACCACCACCCGCCACACCTCCATCACAGGCACCATCAGCAGCGCCACAAGCTGACGTGGCAACCCCAGCAGGGGGGCAAACTCCTCCCCATCGTTCTCGCCCAATTTCTCCCCCTGGGGGGGCTCGCTGGTGCTGGTGGCGGCTGGTGGCTGTGGCTGTGGCTGTGGTTGGTCAGGGAGGGCGCCAGCGGATGCCGCGTGGGTGGTGTGGGTGGGGTGTCGCCGTCGGTGGCGGGTGTGGAGGGGGGAGTGGGGGAGTCGTGGGGCGTAGCTACAGCTGGTGGTGGTGGTGGTGCCCAGTGGTGCTCCACGGGTGTGGGTTTGGCGTGTGCGTGTGCGTGGGGTGGCGCGGAGGAGGGGTGGGGTGTGGGGGGCTGTGGCTGTGCTTGTGGGGGCACAGCCCAGCCACCGGTGGGTGCTGGTGGTGGTTGACAGCATGGTGCTGGTGGTTTTGCCCACAGCCAGTGCTAGTACCCCTCCCTGCAAGGGGGAAATGGGGTTGTGACATGGTTGGGAGGGTGGGGGAGGCGTGGAAAGGGAGGGTGGGAGTTTCAAGGTGCAAGGTGCCGGGAACAGGGGGCCTAGGATAGGAGTCCCATTCTAGTCGATGGAGTGCTATCTAACGTTATCCTCTGAGAGATTTCGAGGGATACCCTGTGCACAACGCTCGATCAAAGTGGGTAGTGTGGGCAGGAGTTGCTGGACTGATAAGAGTGGACGCAATTACAAAGCTTCGTCTGCTTACCGCCGCGGTATGGTGAAATACCTGCAGATCAACCCGTGGGTGCAACCCCTCGCTACTTCCTCTCTAACAATACCAGGTGGATGGTAGGCAGCAGGGAGATATGGTGCACGTGCCAATCATCCACAGCATGCATGCAGTAGAGTCGTTCGGCTGGTACAAGAGGAGCCTATACCGTTGCGCCTCTTATGCTAACGAACTGTATATATGGCAGGAGCTGCCTACACTGAAGTAGGCTTGCAACGCTTTGGGGCGGTGTCTTGGTGTTCCAATAGTCATGCCTGCTGCCCAATAAGAAATCGCACCCATAGCCCAGCACAGACTTACCTGTTGAACACGAAGGTGTTGTAGCTGTGCCCTGCTTTACACGCCAAAAATTACAGCCTCCCTCGGCCCCTGCCTTCCCGGTTGAGACTGCAAAGTCCACACCCAGGAACTGACCTTGGAGCACTACAAACCCTTAACTCCCAGCAACCACAAGTTTTGAACCCGCCACTTCAAACAAGAAGACTCTAGCAGCGATAAAGCTGTATATCAAAAGGGAGGCCCTACACCTTGGAACGCCTCGAGACGGTTTCAGTTAACACAATGAAAAGTGGTGGAAAGTGCTGTGCGCGGGTCCTCGACTGGATATCGCCCGGAGCTGTGCTTTATGTATGGGCAGGTGCGGTGCTCGTATGAGGTGTATCAAGTAGCATGGGACAAGCGCGAGAAAACCATATTGAAGCGGCGTGAGGTGGGCATTGGGCAATGGGTTTGGAAGGTTTGTGGTGTCAAGGGGTATATCTGTAGAGAGTTCCATACGGGGACAGTATGTCCTCCCCTTTCGCCGAAAGTATAACGCCATGCATCAATGCATGCATATTAACTTCACTGTTGTCGCATTTCTATTTCACTGATAGGTCAGGTCAATTAAAGATTGCGCAGCACCACTAGCCTGTAACTTTGTTTTGTCAAGGTATTTGTGCACTTTGACGGTCAGCACTGGGGTGCATGCATGCATGCATGTCCACGTTTGGAAATGGTTGAGAATGCTCCCACGCATAGAAAAGAAGTAAGGTAGTCGAGAAGGAGAGGGAGTTTGCACCGTGGTACGCTACAATTTGACGGACACACCACGCACCCACCAGCAGAGGCACCCTCCCCACAGCCACAGCCACAGCACCCCCGCTCCCACCCTCTAGCAAGCAGGCATCGAGAGTGGCATACCAAGTTGGTTCGTTGGGCACAGAACCACCACCAGCAGCAGCAGCAGCACCACCACCACCACCACCAGCATCAGTAGCAACAGCAGCAGGTGGCGTGCAAGCACTCACCCTTGACCAGGGGCGCACCCCCACCCCTCCTGACATCGCCACCCACAACGCCAACCCCCACCAAACACACGAGGCTGGGAGCGCACAACCGGTGTGTGGGACGTTTCAACAACACCTCCACCAGCCAGTGGCGGCATTACAGCTTTAGGCAGCAGCTGGGACAGCCAGCCAGTCAACCCCCCCGTGGCCCAGGAATAGCACCACCACACCACAGCCACAGCCACAGCCACCACCCCTGCGGCGTGTAGGGGCAAGCGTTTGGCGGCAGCTGGTGCAAGGAGCCTCTCTACACCCGCCCTTGCCCAGGGGTTTGCGCGCACTGCCAGTCACCCACGCAGTCAAACACCCCCCCGTCACAACCACCATCGCCACACAGGCCTGAGGCACAGCTCATTCCCGGTTGCTTGCAAGGCCAGGAGGCATGCAGGGCTCCACCAACCAGCCGGGGGGGCCTGACCCAACACCAGGTAAGCACTATCGGTCAGGAGGAGCGCCTGACCTCAGCCCTCCTGGTGCTCCTAGTTTGGAGGATTAGGAATAGAAGGCCATGTCTGTAAATTACTTGGGTTTGCAATGCGGAGAGATAAAAGGAACGCCAACCAATGAGCGCTGCATAGCAGCGCTGCTGTTACCCAATGCCTGTGTGTTGCCACCTCTGGTGGAGGTAGGCAAAATCCTTCCCCCGCCTCTCAACCTGGGAGTTGCATGGTCTGGCGGATTGGGGCGGGCTTTTCATTAATATTTTGTTACTCTATACGCCCCCTTCCGCTCCAGGCCATGCCTCTGCCACGCACTTGTTGATTTATTCAATTATCCCAGGGGGACTAGAATAGGATTAGGATAGGTCCTATTCTAGTCCCCCAGGTTATCCGCCCATGTTCTATATCCATAGTTGAATGTGGTTCCTCCCCTTGCCCCGCAGGCCCCTCCGCCCCCACCGATGCCGCCTTCAAGCACCTGCTCATGGGGCCAGGCAAGGGGAACATGAACCTAAGCGGGGTGAGTGAGCCACAGGCCAAACCATGCTATATCCTTTGATGTTGAACGCCAGTGCAGACCTGGGTGCTGCGCGCGACTGGCTGGTGCCAGTTGTACACGGCAGTCTGGCTGCACTGCTGGAACGCATAGACACCTCTTCCCAAACCCTGCCTGGGTTTCTGAGCCTGTTAGGCTCTGTCCCACCCCCGTTCCACTCAACATCCAGACCCTAAACTAGGGTTCTGAACTTCCTGTCTGCCCGCTTGCGCCCAGGTGCGGGCGCGTGCGGAGGAGCTCCGAAAGAGCCTGGACCAAATCATTTTCGGGCTGCACCACAACGCGCACCGGGTGCACTGGTGAGGCCTGAAAACCCTTGGCTAGGGTTGCGATAATGCATTGGCGAGGCCTGAAACCTAGGCTAGGGTATATGGTCATGCACTAGTGAGGCCCATAGGCCTATAGTATATGCTACTGCAGACTCAAAGTTGCGGTTACGGTCACCCCTGGGATTGATTTGCACCACAATGCACACATTGCGCACAGGGAGCACTGCGAGGCCTTACTGAAGATGTTCCTCCCAACCCTAAGGGTTTCCCTCCACACTCTCGTAGGGACGACATCCTTGACCGCTTTGCAGTGCTGAATGTGCAGTACCACCACCTGCGGGAGCAGCTCAGGCCGCTGCTCAAGCACTATGTGGTGCACCCCAAGGTAGGGTTTTTGCCGGGCTACCCGACGCCCTAAACCCTTCACCCTAAAAACAGCTGAGGCCGCTGCTCAAGCACAACGTGGTGTATTTTAAGGTAGGGGTTTTACCCAGACGCAGGGAGCCCAAAATTAGGATTGTCGTCTCACCCACGGCACAGTAGGGCAGGGATACTCCCTGAGTGCACAGCAGCAGGTTGCGCCAAGCTATAATAATCCAATTGTTGAACTTGCACAAACACAGTTTCTCCCTCCGTGCAGAGCGTGACCCAGCACAACGCCCCCGTGCCGCCCATCATGAATCTACCATTTGGACGATCTTAGGCCACCTCCAACCCCCTTGCAATGCGTGAATCGGCTCACACACAGACTGCTGCCCATCCTTGTGGCACCATTTGTTCTTCATTTTGGAAGATTTTAGGCCACCCTTTCCCCCCCCTTGCAGAGCGTGAACCAGCACAACGCCCCCCTGCTCCCCATCATGATGGCCACCCGCCTGCTGCCAGACATGGAGGCGGCGGAGGGGGAGCTGGCGGAGCAGCACAGGCAGAGGGTGGGGGAGGGTGGGGCAGGCGATGTGGCGGCGCAGTACGAGGCGCTGCTCAGTGAGGTGAGGGGTTGGGTGGAAATGAGGTGGGCGTGGGGGGAGGGAAGGACACAGATTGGGGAAGTGGGCGTGCAGTCTGATTTGGTGTGGTGTGGTGTGTGGGTGACGTGGCTGCGCAGTACGAGGCGCTGCTCAGTGAGGTGAGGGGTGGGTGGAGGGGACTTTGGTGTACTGCATGGGGTTCAGGGTTCAGGATGTGGTGTAGTGCATGGGGTTTAGGGTTAAGGATTTGGTATACTGCATGGGGCTGCTCATTGAGCTGTGGGAAGGGGGCAATGCGTGGCAGCAAGGGTGTGGGATGTGAAGTACCAGCTGGCGCCATCGTCACGCTTTTTGCCCCCCAAAAGCCCTCCCATATTCCGGTTTCAACCTGTGTACCTCCACCCACCTCCCTTGGCACCCCTCCCTTTCCAGACCCTAAACCCTAAACCTCGCCAAGTTGACGCAGGTGCAGTGGGCCCTGAGGAGAGTGAGATGCGGGTCACCAGCTAGGCGCCCCAAGGATCTCCCTCCAACCTTGACCCCCTTCCTAAACCCTAAACTCTAAACATTAAATCTCTCCAGGTTGACGCCTTCAATGCGGTGGTTGACCACCTGTCGGTGCACACACCCGGGGTGAGTGCGGGCCCGCTGGATGCGCGCAGCCCCATGCGGCGGGAGATGGCGGCTGCGGCAAAGGCGGCGGCGCAGGCGGCCACAGAGGCGGTGGGGAAAGCAAAGGTGGGTGGCAGGCACGTTGCATTTGCTCATCTAAAAAGAAAGAAGAATCTTGCAAATGAGTACTCACCCGCTCCACCATGTTGGGTGGCCTGTGCATGTTACTGCCAACACTCTATCCTACTCGGTAGCATGGTATTCATCCGCTTTTCCATTGCACACACGCGGCGCCCAATGCAAGCAGCACAGTATCGAATTAGTTTGGTGGAAATTAAATTGGATAAATGCTTGCAGGCTGCCAGCGCCCCTATCAGGCAGTCATGACTCCCAAATAGGCAAACATAAGTTTTTTTTTAACTCTTCTTAAGTCATTTAAAATCATTGAATTTGCGTGCAGGCTGCCAGCGCCCCCATCAAGAAGAAGGGCAGCCGCGACCCCCAGGAGGCGCTGTTTGCTGCATATGTGTCGGGGGAGGGGCTGCGCAAGCTGATGTGAGGACGGAGGCCTGGGGTTTTGGGTTAGGGTTTTGGCGCATGTCGCATAGTGGCGTGCACTGTGGAAGGTCCATGTCTCGGATCCATGAAAGGCTTACACTACCCTGTCGGGACACAGGTGCAAAGGAGTTTTTGGGAATTTGCAGCACAAATGTCATAGCAGACCAGACTACGTAGCAAACGTTGTATGCAAGGTACCAAACACCACTGGCAACCTACAAATACAAAGAATCCCCATCTATTACATGCATTTAATAAATAGGGATTTCTTCTAAATGTAGCTTGCAAGTGGTGTTTGGCACCTTGCATATATCGTTTGCTACGTAGTGTATAGGTACTACAGTTCACCCGCTTCATTCCGCCATGTTCCTCTCCCCCAGACTTGAGAAAATATGTCTACCCCTGCTGGTGTGGAAGCGTGTTGACCAACATTGCTAGTACACCAGTGCGCTAGCCAGTCCACCGCAGTGGCCACTCCACCACACCCGGGGCGCGCACACCCATCAGCAGTCGGAAAACGCACCCTGGTAACAAAAGCGCTCAGCTACCCTGCACACAGCAGTACAAAATGACATTGTGACCAATAGTGATACAGAAGTGCTTGTGAATATTATATAGCATTTAGGGTTTTGATAAGGTAGTATATTAGTAGACTGAAATAGAGGAAGTTACCAAGGCACCATATTCTCATTTGTGCGAATCTACTTATGCTTTCGCTGTGTGCTCTTGACGTCAGTTGTTGGGTACGGTTTCTACCCAACACTCCCACACGCTTGTAACCAATACTTTCTAGTCTTGGACTACGTGTGGCATACCAAAACCCCAGCCTGTTATATGAGTGGTGCCGTATCAAATAGTGGCATGTATAGCATATGTATATGCATGTACATGTATATATATACTAGCAAGGTTCAACACCAGACTGAGTCCAAAGGTTCTCGCTGCAACATAATTCCGAGCTGACCGCCAAGCCCACGGCAGAAACATACCTAGAGTCCCAGCCCGGAGTTGGTAGATGGCGCTTATGAAGCACACTACAGTGACGAAAATCAGGAACGCAAACACCAGGGCGAAGGTGTCCACAAACCAATTCCAGAACCCTTCCCATGTGAAGGGCTGCCACATGCAGGGGTTCAGTCAGCAACTTGAGAAAGTGAAGGTCACATGGTAGCCAACCAGCAGATTTGTGAACGACAGCCGTATATACACATATACACACATATTATGTTGCGCGGGCCAGCGTCCCTCAGGGTGGTGGGCAGGTTTTGTGTACCAAGGTTGCAACCTGACGGGGGAGGCTTGGTGATGAAGCAAACAAAATTAAAAGCCTACCCCGGGGGCTTGGTGTTCAGGCTTGTTGTTGGTCTGCTCCTCTCCAGCTGGTGTGTGTGCTCTTCCTGGTCCAACACTTGCGGTAGCCGAACCCATCAAAAACGGTTCATCAGCACGCCATACTGCGCAGAATGAAAACATGTATATGTACGTGTATGCATGTACTACCAATGTTAACACCACTACGCTCGCTGGAACAGAGGTATTGGTAACCCCTGCCTTGCATGCAAACGCATGCCTACTACCACAACCTTCCCCACACGTGGAGTGCACTGAAATGTCCACCTCGCCCTCTGACAAGGTACCCACCATCTTCCATCGCCCACTTTCCCCCCACCCACCACCCACCTGTCGCCTCCAGTTCCACCCTCTTGCCCTCCTTTGCCCCCGCCCCCTAGTGAGCCAGATGCTCCAGCGCAGCAACGCGCGCCTCGAGTGATGCGAGCCTCAGGGCCGCAGACACATCCCCCTCCCCTGCACTATTCCACATGTCCCCTGGAGTGTCTGGTGTCCCTGGTCCAGGGCTTGCAATAGCTGAACCCATCGCAAACCGCTGACCAGCACGCCATGCTGTGCCTTTGGGCAGGGGCGGACCATGAAAGGACCTGAAGGATCCCTGGGGCCTACAGCCACGCAAGGCAATAGCCCTGGTCTGTGGTGGTACGGCACTTGCCGGCTTCGTGCCAGCGCTCCTTGAGAGAGTAGAATGCATGCCTGCTGCGTGTCAGTGGGATTGCACAGGTCTCAACGGCTGAGTTGGACCCCCCTGTTCTGCTCTTTGGTCTGGTCAAGGTCACAGTTGGTTTGCTCAGTCGGCCTAGGGAAGAGTGTATTAAGCTACTCACTCCACCCCCCTAGGGCCCCGGCCCAGGACCTGGTCACAGTCAGCCAGAAGCCACGTCTTAGCTCATCTCATGACCAGCTGCGCGTGTTGGTACGGAAACGACAGTTTTACAGCACAGAAGGGGTGCTAATGGTGCTGGTGGGTCAGCGTTGTTGGGACTATCCAGCAGTAGGTGATAACCAAGGTTTCTGCATATGAGATGCAATATAACGTATCTAACTTGAAGTCCATCCTTACTCTAATCTCAGCATAGTAGCTAGAAAAAACCCGCCAACGTGTACTCTTCCAAAGCAATACAAAAACCCATGTACAGTGCGTTCGTCCTTGTTGCACGGCCAGGCTTCTCCAACACCGTTGCGGTTATGCATGCATGCATGTGCTTGGAAGCCCTAAACAAAACCCTAAACCCTATCCTAGGCTAACCCTGAAGACTTTGAAGTCCCCAGGATCGCGTTGCACTTGTCTTGTGCGGTGCACGTCGCCAAGGAGGCACAAACAACGCTGTGCTGCGTTCATCTTGTTCTAGACTTTGTGAGATTGCCCAGCATGAACTATCGGACTGAGTCTCTATGCTGTGACCTATGCCGGTGTATCCATCAGCCATTTGAAGCACCCGCATGCAGGATCGATCCGGCAATCCTCACATGCAACATCAGAGGGCTTGCATGCATGCATTGGCGTTCGCCAGTGGCTGGATGCACCCAGATTGGGTGATTTGGCAGCTGGTATTTCCTCCCCGCACACAGATGTTGCAAAATGATGTCGTCCCCTGCCCACGTGCAGCAGAGACCATTTCGGAACACCTCAGCAACGCCGACACGAGAGACAAAACAGCCTTGGGCAAACCAAGCTGCACTTGTAAAGCCACTGCATCCAAGCAACATTGGTCTCAACTTGTACCTGTCAACAGAGCGCAATGGTGGCGTGGCCTTGAACTAATCCGAGTGTCGACACCTGCCATCAAGGTTTGCCCGTTCGCCTTCAATTACTCAGTGTCCACTGGGTCTGCACAACCCACGATGAACTCCTCGGCCAGTGCCCGATTGGCTGCTTTGCAACGTCACCTGGGCGGGGTGAATGTCTCTGAGCAGAGTCAGCTTTCTGCCAGCCCCACCGCCGCATCGCACGATGCACCCAGGCCTGCCCCCGGCGGTGGGCCAGGCACTCTCACCGTGGTGGACAACCGCACCGGCAAAAAGTACGAGCTGGAGGTCAACGAACATGGCACCGTGAAGGCCAGTGACTTCAAGAAGATCACAGCTGGCGGGGACAACGTGGGCATCAAGCTCTTCGACCCTGGGTAGGTGCTGCATGGCGTGACTCACCACATGCATTGCCGTAGTGAAAGCACAGGGCAGCTGAAAAGCCACCTGATTACGCCATTTTAATGTGAAGATGCTGAGTTACAAAACCAAAAACATTTTGGATGCTGCTGGCAATACATGCATGTGTGGCATCACCCCATCTGGCCAGATGTTACGTCAGTGGGCCTGTGTACCTCTGACAAGCAATTGAGACGTGCTCTGGCCGCCCAGGTACCTCAACACCGCACCCTGCAAGTCCACCATCTCGTACATTGACGGGGATGCGGGCATACTGAGGTACCGCGGCTACCCCATAGAGGAGCTGGCTGAGAAGTCCAGCTTCCTGGAGGTAGGGGTGGAAGGGGACTGCTCAGTGGCCACATTGAGGCTGGATTGCTCATTGACCCAATTTCAGGCTGGTAATGGGGTTGCTCTGTGGACACTCTGCGTGGTATATATCGGGCACTCAATACCTGCATGAATATGTGGGGGAGTGGTGTTCTTCTGATACTCACTGCCTGCACAGTAGTGGGTGGCAATGCCTCTGCACCCCTGGGGATGCCTCGTGGTGAATCGCGTGCTGCGCACCCTGTTGTCATGGCCTTCCAATTCCCAAGGTGCATTGGGACCTACCTGCGATAGCATCCTCATAACTCTGCACCCAAGGCTCCCATAATTCCACACCCTGACAAGGCGAGGCACGCACGGGGCCCTGCTCCACGTCCCCACATCCCTCCCAACCTCCCCCTCCTCCCACCCCCCTAGGTGGCCTACCTGGTGGTGTACGGCGCCCTCCCCTCCGCCTCTGAGCTCGCCGCCTTTGAGGAGGCAGTGATGCGCCACAGCGCGGTGCCCACCGCAGTGGAAAACGCAGTGGCTGCCCTGCCCCACGACGCGCACCCCATGGGGGTGCTCCTGGTGGCGCTCAACGCGCTGTCCACCCTGCACCCCGAGCAGAACCCTGCGCTTGCTGGGCAGAATGTGTACAACAGCAAGGAGGTCCAGGACAAGCAGATCGTGCGGCTCATAGGTGGGTGCAGGAGTGTTTTGCTTGACTGCTAATTGCAAAATGCATTAGGATGCGTTGCCACGATGGAGGCTCTGTGGGTTATAAACTGCCGGAAATGAAATGGTGTCGTGGGCAATGCACTGTGCATGCCGCATCTGGAGCAGAACCCCGCGCTCGCGGGGCAGCACGTGTACAGCAGCAAAGAGGTGCAGGACAAGCAGATCGTGAGGTTTTTAGGTGGGTGCAGCAATGTAGAGAAATGCACGAGGATACGTCGCCATGCATGGAAGGCTCTGCGTGAACGTTCATGTACAGGGACTGGCATGGCGGGGTTCATGAGGGGATCCATGGTGCAGCCTCGCGTACCCAGGAAATGGAAAACTCTATGTCGGATGGGTGTTTGGATGCATGGCAGCTTTGGCAGAGGTCCATCTCAGCCAATGCTGCTTTGCATCAAGACACCCATGTAACACAAACTTTTCAGTTCATGGGTACTTGAGGCTTCGACCTGCGCATGCATACCGTCCTGCATGGTCAACGGTGCATAGATGGCATGAGCATGGCAGAGGAACACTTTGCGGCCTGCACACCCACTCACTGACTCACAGGCAAATTCCCACCTATCCACCCACACAATACTGACGTACTCCTTATTATATATAAAGATATAATAAGGCTAATCTGGCTGTATTGCTGGAATGTATGTGACTCACTCACCAACTAATATTCTGTTTTACCTGCATCCAGGCAAGATCCCCGCCCTAGCCGCCCTGGCCTACCACCGCGCCTCCGGCCGCCGCCCTGCGCCCCCCAACCAGCGCATGTCCTACGCCGAGAGCTTCCTATTCATGCTTGACGCGGGGGCCAAACCCAACTACCGCCCCAACCCCCGCCTGGCGCGCGCGGTGGACATCCTGTTCCTGCTGCATGCTGAGCATGAGATGAACTGCTCCACGGCGGCTGCGCGCCACCTGGCGTCCAGTGGGGTGGATGTGTACACAGGTGGGTGTGGGTGTGTGTGGTGGGGGTGAAAAGGAAGGAAGGATAATCTACTGGTGTGCTGTGTGTGGGGGGATTCACAGCTTGAGAGTCATGTGATATTACAAAGAACATGATTTTGTAGGTGCAGGGGTGCAAACCTAATCCCAAACCTGAATTCTTATTCACATCGTCAATGCGATTTAGTTTCATCTCTGTTTGATGTTTTTTAACATTTTTAAACAAAGAAGAACAGTTCATGCTTCCTGCGGACTGACCAACCACATGCCTGTGTGCAGCCGTGAGCGGCGCGGTGGGTGCGCTGTACGGCCCACTACACGGGGGCGCCAACGAGGCGGTGCTGCGCATGCTAGCGCGCATTGGGCACAAGGACAACGTGCCCGAGTTTGTGCAGCGGGTGAAGGAGCGCAAGGAGATCATGTTTGGGTTTGGGCACAGGTGAGTGGGGGCCTGGGTGGGTAGGGGTGGGGATGGGTGCATGGTGCTGACAGGTGCATGAATGCGGGTTCGTGGACAACTTTACAACTGTCATCAGCACATCTGTATGTTATGCATATCTAATCCCTTTTCGTGCTGCCTTTCTCGAGGTCATCCTGGCGCAGCGTGCAAGCACAACGACCCCCGCGCATGCATTTTTTTGAAGTGTACTCTTCTCTCTATCAGGGTGTACAAGAACTACGACCCGCGCGCAAAAATCATCCGCCAGGTTGCGGAGGAGGTTTTCTCGATCACTGGCAGGGACCCGCTCATTGAGGTGGCGGTGGAGCTGGAGGCATGCGCGCGCCAGGATGAGTACTTTGTCAAGAGGAACCTGTACCCAAACGTGGACTTCTACTCAGGTGGGTGGGGGGTGGGGCACGCGAGTGCACCATGGGGTTGGGATGTGGTGGGTGCGTGGGATAGCATGTCTGCTGCCGCATGCAATAGGGTTTCAGCAACAGCCCACTGATGCCAATCCCATTTGCCACACACTCTTCAATCTAAGTGATTATGTTGCACCACACACTAATGTTTTATTTGAATCTGATTAAGTCTTATGCACTACTAATTTTCCTTACGCACCCCCGCAGGCCTTGTGTACCGCGCACTGGGCTTCCCCCCGCAGTTCTTCACAGTCCTGTTTGCTGTACCGAGGGTGACCGGCTACCTGGCGCACTGGCGGGAGCAGCTGAGCGACCCCGACACCAAGATCATGCGGCCGCAGGAGGATTACACGGTGAGGGGGCTAGGGTTTGGAGGGTGTAGTCTTTTGCGGATTGGAGGGCTTGAAGTTGGGAGGCGACTGGTGCCGTGCGACTGCAGGCCGAACCCATCGCCCGTTCTTTAGGTACATGCATTCCATTAGATCCGCCGGAACAGGTAGTCACCCTTGCACCGATTGCGCCCCGCTCCACCTGTCTCCATTACCAACCCACCTACCCACACCCACCCACACCCATACACTCCACTCGCGCAGGGCGAGTGGCTGCGCCACTACCAGCCGCTGTCTGAGCGACGCGGCGCACCCCCCGGGCCAGACACCGCCGCCACCATGGGCCCAGTGCCCCCCTCCAATGCCTACCGCAGGCGCATTGCGGGCACCAACTGGCAGTAGAGGAAGGAAAGGGACAGCTTAGGTCCAAGAAACTGGCATCATGTGGCGGAGCTGGTAGTTTGGTGGTGGCGGTTTGGGCTGCCAGAGGGTTTGGGCTGTGGCAGGGGAGGCGCGGTATGGCATGTGGCGTTGCAGGGCGTGCAGCAGGCACAGTGGTGGGGAAGGGGGGGGGTCTGCTGAGGCAGGCATGGTGCTGCAGGCTTGGGTGTGGTGTAGATTAGTGCACAGTTTTGTATGGTATGACATTAGTTGGACCTCTGGTGTGCAGTCCTTGTGCTGGTTTTAGCACAGAGTCCATGCCATTGTAGATTAGTATTGCAATTTTGCTGGCAGGAGTGGGGTTCACCCGGCCTGTATATGCACATCAAGGGGTGGGGATTGTGAATTGTGGTACATCCTCTTCAGGGCATATATTTTGTGACCATTTGGTATGTATGGGTGCCACTAGGGTACCTCTCCCTGTGGCAGCCCTGGTTTGGATCCCTGATCAGGTTCGGAGGGTGATAGGTTCACTGTAACACTTTGACTTGACGCTACCTTGCTTCAGAGGGCTAGTCTGGACTCTTGCATCCTGAACCATGAACCCCCATCCGAATAAGACCCTAACTCCAAACCCTAAACCCTTAAACACTGCCGTCAGCTGCGAGACTCTCACAGTGAGAGCTTTGCAGCGCAATGGCTGTAGCACAGCACAGCCAACCTGCCAGTAGCACACAACTCACTAACGCCAACTCACCAACATATGCGGGCGCCCTCTGCACAACGCCTTTGGTTGAAGAAATGTGAGAGGAGGAACATCCATTTTACACCCCAGCCTGTGGGTGTGGGTGCCAACCATAATGCAGGGCCAGGAAAGTACTTGTAAATTTCGTCACAACTTCCCAACCAAGGCTGAGAACAAAGGAGCCACCTGGGCACGCATCCAGGCAGGCCCAGGTGGTGCTTAACATAGCTTTCACTGACCAGCGGCTGAAGATAGCCCCACACTCCTCCGTAGTTACCCATGGTACCCACTGGGTCTCTGTGCCTTCCGTGCAGTGACGTACGCACTACTCACGTGCTACTTTGGTTAGCTGGCAACATGCATGAGAGTCTCAGGAGCAGTGTGCCCACCCATAAGTTGAATCTGCCACGTTCTCCCTTACACAAGCACTCTTTGGCCACGACTTGCAAGGCGTGGCTGACTCGTACACAAAGCTCATACAAGCAGTGACAAGCAGGCTTTCGTGCAGATATGTGTGCCGTATCCACTCGTGCCGGCTCCTGAATACCGTGGCACCTGTCCCGTGACCAGCGGTCCGGCTTTTCTTGGACATGCCGCTGAGATGGCCACCGTGGCTCAGTCGTGGTGCAAGCCGAAACAGCCGCTCCCCGGCCCACCTAGCTCTTACGAGTTTTGTGGCCAACAGTGCACCCAAAAGGCCCAAGTTCAAGAGGTACTACGTCAGTGGCCAACAAAACGAAGCAACCGGGCGATGTTTCTTAAGCCAGTACCACTGTTGTAAAAGGCATGCATTTGGGCCACTTGCCGTACACCCAAAGTGCACTTCAGTGTCACTGATACTCCTTGGTAGCTCTGCCAGCTGTAAAACAAGAAAGGGCCTGCTTCGCTGGACAGAACAACTTGCACACTCTTGCAGTATATTAGTAACAAGGACAGCAGGGCCAGCCACACATGCGTGCATTTCCGGCAGGCATGGTTCACCAAAACCAGCGGTGCGCTCAACGGAGACAACGACCCTGAGCCAACCCCTAGGAAACCCACTTTTCAAACATCTGGGGGGCATGCTTCCAACTGTTTCAAGGAGCAAGGCTGGAAAGCCACGGGCCATGCTGCTGCTGCTGTGGGGTGTGCTTGCTGGATGGATGGGCGGCCACGCTGGGCCACGCCTGGGTAAGCAAGACCTGCCTGTGCCTTATCCTCCTTTGGTTCGAAGCTGCTGTCGGCTTCCTGTTTGGTGTGCCAGCTGTGCTTACCAAAGCTGACGCAAGTGGTCCTAGAGTGCATGCTTTCTGAATGTTCTTTGCAAAGGTGGAATAACAGGGTTTGCACGAAGCCTGCCTTTGCCAATGCCTTCAGCAGTACCTAAGTTAGTTATGAGCTCTCTTGGTCGCGCTGCACTTCGTCGTCCAAAAGTGGCGCTCTGCAGTGCTCAATTACCTCATCCTCACCAGCTCAACCGGCACTCAGTGCCCAAATGCGTAAACAGCCATTTAGGTTGAACTGCAGTCCGAGTTAAGAGCAACATTCGGGAGGTGTGCAAGCTGTTTCCATGTGGCAAGAACCCAACTGACAGCCTGAACTGCTTGCAGTGAATGGCCAGCCTATCAGCCCATCCCCATCCTCATCCCTAGCCCCAACACCAGCACCAGGCCTGGGTATTGGCACTCCCCCGCCAGCTGTGACCAATGACACCAGCCCACCAGTGCTATCCATTCTGGGTATCGTCAATGCCACAGTGCAAGGCCAGCAGTTGACAGCAGCTGTGTCCATGAGCGTGAGCGGCAGCTTTGGCCTGGAGGCAGCTGTCCTGCGCCTGCAAGGTGCCGGGCTGGTGCCTTTCACCGAGCAGCTGCAGATGATTCTCATACAGGCAGCATTGGACGTGGTCATCCCCAAGGCAAGTTCAAGTGCATGCGATGGTTCACGTGTATACTGCATTCCGCGGTTTGAACACTTAAGGTGGTGATTTGAATATGCACACACTGTAGAGCTTTGCATGTTGCCTACCAACCCTGTGTCGCCTTAGTCGCCAATGCCGCACAGTCTGAGGGGCCCTGGTGGCTTGTTTTGCTTTGCCGCCTGTTGCCATGCATCACAGAGGATTATAAGTCGATTAAAATGATTCAAATTATTTGATGCTTTGCGCAGAGTGGGCCAGCCCAGTTCTTGACTTACACCGAGCAGCCAAGGAACGACACCGATCCTGACAACCTGCCTTTTGTGGACCTGCTGGTGTACATGTGGTACCCGGTGCAACAAGCGCCACAGACCTATGCGCAGAATCAACAGAGCACGTTGAGCAAATACGGGGCTTACAAGGACTGGATGTTCCAGATGTACAGCTACGGTGCGGATTTCCAAAGGGTACACTGCACACCCTGCAGCCAACCATGACAGTACAGCGCTGGTCAAATCACAAATCCTGGAATGCAAACTCTAGCCTTTGCACAGGAACTACTCTGATCATCGTATGCTGCATGCAGGATTTTCAGGCACCGTCCGCATCCTGAGCCTGGATGGCTCCGATAACCTCCACGTGCCTCAGTCTGTGGTGCTGCGCCCCTTCCGCGTGTTTGCAGCCAGCATCACGGTGCTTGTGCCTATCTGCGCCACCTGTACCACGACCATGTTTCCAGTGAACGCAACCGCTGTGCAATCCCTCGTGGTGGATCAGGCCAGGCGCTTCCTGTTGGGACACTTGGACATTGTTTCGCATGTGCGATTGCCCACGCAAGATCCATGCAAGATCACACAGCCCATGCTGGAGCCTGTGGTAGATAGCCTGGGGCCCTGGTCGGGCTATGCAGCTAACAACTCTGGCCCATACCTGCAAACAACCGTGGACATCCTTGTAGCTGCCAGCACGTGCTTTGATGGGCTGCTGCTGAATGACCCCTCCAGCCGAGCCATCATGGCATGCAACACCAGCGCCCTTGCGGCAATTAAGGAGGCACTCAACAGCACGCTGTTCTGGAATGGGTTCCAGCTGCAGGGTGAGTTGTCCTCTGATGAAGCTCTTGAACAACAATGTGATTGCAATATCACTGTCATTGAGTGGCCTCATGTATCATACTGGCAGATCAACTGAGTCAGGTCTTGGCATAGCTTTGCATGGCGTGCCTAGTTGACCGTACACAAAGTTATGATTGTGCCTGGGCCCTGGGCCGGCCTCAAAATGCACTTGAAAGGTCAGAGTCAGCTCCATACAGTTCTCTGTATGTGAAACCACCTTATAAATTGCGTGTCTGCAGGTTTGAGCATATTTGGTCATGTAGACAGCGTAGACCTATACGTCCAGCCAGATCTTGATTTGCCACATCAGCCATACAAGCCCAACCTTGCCCTTGGGGGTAATGGATCCACGCTCAACTCCAGCGATGCTTCGCGAGTCCCTTGGCACCTGGACAGGCTTGACCAGCGCACACTGCCACTTGACGGGAAGTTCAACGCTGGTAACGATGGGTCGGGTGTGAACATCTACCTGCTATCCTCGGTAAGGGTAAATTAGTTCAAATTTGGGTGCACTGACACCTATGCAAGAAGTTGCCTGCATTTGTGGTGTGCTGCGTTTTGCACAGGGCATGCTGCTAGCGTGGTTTGATGAGTAGATACGTGCCTGGTAGAGTTATCACCTGGACCAGCGTAGGCACCAATGTTGATAGCATGGGATGATGTAACTTCATTCATATGATCAGAATGATGCAGCCCAGCGTGGCCTAGACTGCCGCTGTGTTCACCCGAGTAGCAGCCAATGCTCATCTTCACTTTTGACGTGCGGTTGGCGTTTCCATTCCCAGGGAGTGAATGCGTCTCACCAGGAGTTCTGCTACCTTGATGGCTCACCTGGCTCCAGGTTCATATCACAAGCCCAACCCTATCTAGAGGGAGATGGCAATGCACTGTAGTGACTGAATTTCAGTTATGCTTTAAGGGTGTCTTGGCAGCTAGACAGCCACTGGACCAGCACACATTGCTCCTACTACACAAAGATTGAGCAGTAATCTGACAACCAGCAGGGTGACTTGCAGTGCATTGCAGTGACTGAAATTCAACTGAAATGCATGTCCACATTTGGGAGTCACCAACCATGGGTAGTTACTTGCTGTTGCCATCATTTTAGTGTAACCCCTTTGAATGCCATGCTCAAAGGATGCACGCGTCGCATTGAACAGGGCGTCAGTCTGTGTGCTTTCAGGAGTCATGGCCATCAACCCACCTTGTTAGAGCTGCGGTGCCTGCAGAGTGGGGCCGCACGTGTGTCCCAGAACGGATTTAAAAGCATCATGCCATTAGCAGGCATATGATATCCTCTGGGCATTGAAATGATGCAATAAAATGCGTAACAACTGCCCAGAGGACATCATAGGCCTATTAAATGGTCTATTGCTCTCAAAACCGTTCTGGACCACGCGTGCGGCCCCAATTTGCAGCAGGCACTAATGAGGCGTGTTGATGGCCAGCACTTTACATCGTGCTTTACTAAAACACAGATTCAGTTTATCTATAAAGCTGAAAGTTACGGCAATGGAATTCTGTGTTGCGGGCCAAAGTAAGCTTTGTGTGACATATGTCTTGGGCCAAAGCCGTAGTAGCTGCATGGGTTTCCTGTAGCTTTGGCCATTTGCAATTTGCTGAGAATATACTAGTGAACACCTAATAGCACCAGAGTATTGCACCAGTGTGTATTCCATGGTGAGGCTGCAGGGGGAGATTTGATTATGTTGCGGAAATTGGGACGGTGGCGGGAAGATTGGTGACGTGGCTGGTCCACGTCAGCATTGAACGTTCGAGAACGCTTTGCAGACCGGTACTTAATAAACCCCTTTTCAAACAAATTAGAAGAGGAAAAAAATCATCCTGATCTAAGATACATCCCTTGTGCACAGAGTGAAACCCCTGTGGGGTATGAATGGGCTGGACCCGTTGCGAGATTGTCAGGACTATTCAGCGTGGTATGGGTTTGGGACCTTTGGTGCGTCCATGATGATTGGAGCAACAGTGGGAGTTGCCAGGAATGCAACAATCTACTCCGGTGAGTGGGTGGGTGCCTCGTCTTCAGATATCAAGCATTCTGTGCACGCTATCATACTATGTTTGGAGTACTCTTTAGTGCATGGGATATGTAGCAGTAAAGACACGATCAACCTGATTTAGCGGCCAGCAAGTCAGGTTGATTATTTGATTGGCAAGTATGCTTTATGTTATTGCTGCATAATGGAATGATTCATATGTCTTTTTTGCTGTAAAATGGCAAGATTCTTACCCACAAGGGAAACCTTATTTAGGGCACAACATGCTGTGCGAATATTGACTAATGAAAGCCATATGCCAGGGTTATGGCGAATATTACCCTTGGGTTGTTGCCAGTGGAACAGGCAATACCACAAAGTCTGTGAAGTATTGCCCATGGATTGGAAGAGAATATGTTCTCTAAACAGAATTCTGTGGCACTTGCAGCGCGTTTCCGCGAGAATTGTTTGTTTGAGTCTCCAGCCATCTGGCAACCAGGGGGCTTGCCTTCTGCAATGGATGCCATCCTGTCCACCTTTCAGCAGCCTGCGATCATGGTCATTGACACCTGGTGGAGCCCAAAGCGAGTTGCACACGATGAGTAAGTGCCAGTGTGTTGGCATCTGTAGGCAGCCGACAATGCCTTGTTTCAGTAGCTGCCACTTGTGCATTGGAGTTCAGTCAGACTTGCCATATGTCAATTGTTGATTGTGTGGTGCTCATGGTGCCATTGGCATGCAATTGGCACTGTGTGCGCTTATTGTAAAAGCTGTGTGTGGGAGGGGTATGGTACTTACCATTAAAGCGGCTATCTTGCCACCGGCCATTGGTTTTACTGCGCAGTCACCATCACATGGTCATCCGCATCTTGACATGTTTTTCTCAAAATGTTGCAACATGTGCAGTGACCAGTACGTCCAGAACGCCATCCTCACCCGCTTGGACGCTGCAAACCAGAAAGGCTTGGTGGTCATCACGGGTGCTGGGACAGGCAATGGAGTTGGTAAGTTCCGCCTTCACCGGAATTGCATGCTGCGCAGAAAGATGTGTTACCAGTGTAAATGCCTCGAGGCTGTCACCATGGTGCCCTGCGGTATGGTGTGTATCCACTACGCCCTGCGGTATGGTGTGTATCCACAACCCAGTGAGGATGTAGGATGCATCCCAGTGATGAGCTGCATCTCTGCAAGCACGTACATGATAAAGTTGTGGCTCATTTTTGGCTCATTCTGGGAAGACTGGTACCATTTTGTGCTCTGCAATGTAATGTGCAATTTGCAGCTGATTTGAAATCAGCTGCAAAGCTGCAACTCTGCAAGCGCGTGGTGAATTTGTGGCTCATTTCTGCAGACCCCTGCGAGAACATTTTCAGCAACCATTCCGGCGTGATTTCGGCGGGCGCTGTTGATGTGAACGACCAGCGAACAGTGAACAGCCCTGGCAACTCAGAATGCATCACCATATGGGCGCCTGGAGGTGGTTTGGGTGATGACATTGTCGGCGCCTCGCCTGGTTCAGACACCGAGTATGTTGGTGTCATCCCTAGGTCATTTGGAGCATCTTGGATCGTTGCTGGGTTGGCGGCGCAAATCCTATCCTTGGTAAGTTGCCTTCAGATGTTTGTTTCACTGGGCACAACTCAATTGACCTACTCAGTCTTACAGATGGTACGAGTGAAGCTGCGCACCAACTGCTCCTGTCATGCTGCAGGAACCAACACTCACACCTGAGCAAGTGAAGCAGCGCCTGCTGGACCACTCAACACAGGGAGTGCTGCTGGATGTTGGGGTAAGGCCATGCCATTTTCTATATTTGTCTTTCATTTGTGAACGTGGGCCTGTTGTTGTACCCTGTGGTGTTTGTAACTGAACGATGTTGCTTAATGTTGGCACTTAAGGTTTCTGGCGCTGCCTCTGATGCTGTGTAGTTACTTGACTGCATGTATTCTCTTCATCGACTAACGTCTTGTTAGTTAGTTAGTTACATGCATTCCAGCAAAATAGCCAGATTAGCAGTCAGTCTTGCACATGCGGCGCCACGCAGC